>JAHQIW010006079.1:0-53506 GCA_019055375.1 Parelaphostrongylus tenuis
GTGGTGTCCCCCCCCCCATCATTTTATAGCCGGATCACGGTAACGCGGCGATACGATTTATATGGGTAAGAAAATGATAAGTGCATTAAACGTACGTTTTAATTGTTTTCGATTAACATTTCAGAATTTCAATGAGTTTTATGGAATGATTATTTCGCATGTGAAACTGCTCATGGATAGTATTAAGGAATCAAGTTATATTGTTTTTTGTGCGAGGTCTCAAAATATTCTAATACACTGATTGTTACATATGCCCACTTAACAGCCATACGCCATGCAATCGGCAATCAATCACTTTATGAAAAAAATTATATATATCAGTGGAAACAGAAGCGGTTATAGAGGCTTTGGATAACCAGGGCGTCCCTACTCGGTACATAATGATCCTTCGTGAGCTTTATAAAGATTTCACGACCAGAATATCTCCATTCTACAATAATATCACCATTGACGTAAGAAGAGGGGTTCGACAAGGCGATACAATATCGCCAAAACTATTCACTGCCACCCTACAAAACGTCATGCGAACATTAGAATGGGACGAAATGGGAGTGAAAATTGACGGTCGACAATTAAACCATCTTCGCTTTGCTGACGATATCGTTCTCATAACACCAAACATCAGCCAAGCGGAACGAATGTTGACTGATTTCGACAACGCCTGTGGAAAGATCGGTCTTCAACTGAATCTAACGAAAACAATGTTCATGAGGAACGGATGGGTTTCTAATGCCCCATTCACGCTCAACGGAACGACAATTTCCGAATGCTCCAGTTACATCTATTTAGGTCGTGAAATCAACATGATGAACAACCTAGCCCCAGAGTTGAGCAGGAGGAAACGAGCGGCTTGGGAAACGTTTAAGAGCATCAAAGATGTAGTGAAGAGGACAAAGAACATCCGACTCCGTGCCCACCTTTTCGACTCGACAATTATCCCTGCCCTAACGTATGCAGCAGAAACCTGGTCGCTACGTAAGCAGGATGAAAGATCACTTGCCGTTATCGAACGCGCAGTCGAAAGGTCGATGCTAGGAGTATCTCGTATTTCGCAAATGAGACAAAGGATCCGAACTTCCAACCTACGTCAACGATCGAAAATCAGAGACGCCGTTCTACACGCCAGGATATCGAAAATAAGGTGGGCCGGACACGTGATGCGCTTCAACGACAACCGATGGACGAGAGCCGTTACCGACTGGATTCCTCGGGACGTCAAGCGCTCTAAAGGAAGACCACTGACCCGTTGGTCCGATTTCTTCACGAAAGCGATGGAAGAAAGATATGATGCTCAGCGAATTCCTAGAGCAAGGAGGACCCACTGGGCTACTCTTGCACGCGATAGGGAAAAATGGAAGAGTTGCTGGTACCCGCTCGAGTCACTCGACGATCAACGGGACGACAGGTGATACAGGTGACAGGTGATATATATATATGAGGGAGAGAGAGGGAGGGAGAGGGAGAAAGAGAGAGCGGTAGTGGGAGGGAGAGAGGGAGGGGGAGAGATTTATGTATATCAACAAATCATGTTTTATAAGAGTTCGATAAGCCGAATCACTGATGGCATCGCCATTCATTGCTTTAGAAGCTGGACAGTAGATAATTTTCGCAAAAGCTACAAAAGAAGATAAATGGACTGCTAAATCTACAACTCGATAACTCGGTGGACTAATCTGAGCTGAACCAGGTTGCATAAGTAGAAGAAGAGGATTTGTGTAAAGTCATCTGTGAAAATTGGTGGATAAAGAAAATGAGAGGATGAACGAAAGGCTGAAGTTATGAGTAGAAAACCACTTGTGAGCAATGCATTTTCTCTAAATCCGACTCATACAAAATAAGTTCAACAAATTTAGTGCAAATTTCTATCTATCAGATGATGTCGTACCTCCGGATGTCAGTGCACTAGAAAAACGAGGACCACCGATTGCTTGTTGAGAAAGGTCTCGTCCTCACCTCCAGAAAGAACAAGCAATTTCATAGTTGATTAGTTATCGAGAGAAGAGAATGCTGAATTCATGCGTTGCATTGTTGTCGTCAGTTGGTAGTTGGATAGTCACTCTAATCCATAAATATCGATATCAGCGTCTCATCAAGCACCATTGAAGGCCCCTAACCCTCTCAAAGATAAATAACAACATTGGAGAAGTGCGTATAATTTCGTTTATTGAACAGCTACAGAGAAGAGTCTGTTTTATAATTCTTTCTTTAGACTATGACGGTAGAACGCGACTTACGGTAGCCGGTTAATGAGAATCGATTCTTTTCAAAGATTCTTATGACGATTTTATTACTTTCATTATGCAACGACATTTGAGTATGTACATGATATGCACCTGTAACCAGTCTGCACAATAAATGAATGATTGGAGTCAATTTGTGACCAAAACTTCTTCATTTTTCAATCGCTTCTCCAATTTGAGATACTGCTGTTTTGTGATGAAATGCCGTTGGAACGACTTTCAGCATTCAAATCAAAGTGCTGCAGTAGATCTATATTAAGATGTGGACGCTGTCCTAAGGAAGCGTTGATTTAGCCAATTACAAGAATATTCAACGCTAATTATTGCTTAGAAATCGAAATTGTTAATATGTTTGCTGTGTTTGGCTTTGTTCTTGAGGACAAATACGACTTTTCTTCTGATTCAACCATTTTCACGAGTAGTTTCAACCAACATCTTTTTTTTTGTAATATTTTGCATTCCTAATGACTAATCAGCAACGTCGTTGTTCATTATGAAGAAACATATCCTCTTCAATCTGTTGTTATAGTGTAATGGATGTTCACAGCAGAATGACAGTGTGGATTCTAAACTGAATATGGCGACAATGCTCCTCATGCGGCAATAAGGTAAGGCTCAGCAGCAAATTTGAGATTTAGAAGAATTTGTTTGTTAACTCAATAACCTTGCAGGTGCAACTGTTTAAAATACAATAAAAAGTGCACTTTGATGACAGCAATGCAGTTTAATGCTGAGTACAACTTCGTGAGCGATATATCGAATCTGTATTGGTATTGCTCGGTTGTATCTAAAATATAAAGGATAAAAAGCTCTCGGCCTTGATCAATTCCTAAGGGATGCGTCATGCATTTTTCATCAATTTCTAACTTCGTTTGAGGATATCGTATACATATCTGGCCGTTGCAATGACTCGCAGTGGCCTCCGATGAACCGTGTTGGTGCTGCTTATCCTTTTTATTAGGTCTGAGACCAGTCTTACCAATTTTCCGGCCCCGGAGGGATGAATGGCTGAGAGTCATTAACGTGAGGTCGAACCATGGACCCCGAGTGCGACACAGAGCACCCCTAATCACTGCGCCACATGCCCTCCTCTAAAGTACAACCTAGAAAAGGAATTCTCTTTTCGCTCATTGGCCAAAGTCTAAGCCAAAATTGTTTGAAGATTTTGGGATGCTGTGCATAGTCGACGTTAAAGGTAATGGATAGGATAATACGGATATCTATGCAGATGTACCTCCGAAACACCGGTGTATGACCCTGGGCGTACCAACCCCTTTTTTGAGCTTAAATCATTCTTTTTTGGAATTATATTGAATGTTTTTGGGGGTTTCAAAAAACAGTCGATCTTTTGATATAGTTTTGATCTAACAGCAAAAATCTATCGACTGAGGGGTGGTGATGGACCAGTGTCATTGTACACTGTTCCATCATCACATACGCCTCCCTCCTTGCTTCAATGCAGGGCAGAATGTGGGGCGGGGGTCACTGACGAGGAGGACGTACTTCCGAAACACCGGTGTATGACCCTGGGCGTACCAACCCCTTTTTTGAGCTTAAATCATTCTTTTTTGGAATTAGATTGAGAGACAGATTCGCAGATGCAATGCATCACTGATTCAACAAGGCAGCGCCTACTTCCCACAAAGATCAAGAGCTACATGTCAGTGCATCAGGAAAACGAATAGCTTAATCGGCGATGTTATTTTGTCGTTCACATCGTACTTCAAAGTTATCTGCTCCCGTCATATTTGTCTGGTAGACTAACATAAAAATCATACACATTCTCCTTTGTAGCACCCTACATTCAGCGTAGTGCTCCGAAGTTTTGAGCCGGGTTTCTTTTCGCACATCTTAAAATCGTTTTCACGCATTCTATCATTTTCCAGATACTGTATTCAAGATATTGCTACCATCGATAATCAATACGAAAGCCGTCGCGGTGCGGACTGTAAGATCGTCTCGTGATATCGCCGAAAGCGACGCCTCCGGTGCAGCTCAGTTGGCTTCATGCAGTTACTTGCTGTCTCAGAGGTTGTCCTCCTCACTGAAGTTATCATGCATTGCTTCTCGTCCTTTTCCTGTTTATTTAAATATTTCTTTACTTTATGAATACGTGCTTGTTTTGCAGGATTAGCTAACACTGTCCGAAGATGTTCACAAATATCGTAGACCGCATCACATATAATGGTGATTTTTGATTTCAATTATCATAATGCAAGTGATCTTATTCCTTCTTCAATCTCTCAATGGCATTTTGTTTAGTGCTTAGTCTGATCCCACGCAAGAGGAGCACCAGTTTCCCAACACCAACCCAACGTAACAGTTTGGTGAGCACCCTGTATTTATTGGCATTTTTAATGCCCTATAAGTGTTTACGGTGTTGTCTAATAGAAGGCGACAAATGACTATTCGACCCTATTCTTTGGAAAAGAACTTTTGATAAGAGTGTTAAGTAATCATTCGAAAGCTTAAATAACTAGATAGCGCGACACATGGCCGTTTCTGAAATTCTATTTTCTGACGTTGTTACAGAAGGAAAACCTTTGTGTTTTGCACAGACATTTTTCCTTCTAGACAGAGCTCTTTATTCAGAAAGTTAGTCTTCATTATCATTCGATAGCGTAGGGTTCAAGGATTCCAACGCTTCACTTATTTTCTGGAAACAGCGTTTCTCTGCAGTGTTGTAAGAAAATAGAACCGCAACAGTCCAAAAGTTCGACTGTCTATAAACCTCCTCAAAATTAACTGATATATGAAAGTTGGGAAAACTTATGTTGATTAGCTGACGCGAGGTAGGTAACTTAGTCGTAGAAATTCGGCTGACATTTCGGCGACCCGCCTTCTTCAGAGCCTGTCCTTACGTAGTATTAATCTATAAAAACGATTCGAAGGATCTTATTTATATGCTGCCCAGGTCAGGTTAAAAGATCAAACGAAGAAAGGGTCCAAGATCTCGTGTGATGGTGACGCATTCGTCCTTCCGGTTCATATCGGGGTTTTTGGCGTTTATCCAAATGCCTTAAGAGTTTTGCGCCTGAATGTTTTTGATTCCTGCGCTGGGATTGTGACAGTCACATCAAAATCCTTGTTGCTGTGCTTTTGTGCCCTATGTGAACCTAAAGGTTTCGTTTTACCGATTTTAGACTGACTGTCTAGATGATCTTTTATGCGGATGAAAAGTGGCCTACCCGTTTCGTCTATATGTTTTTCCTGCATGTCTTACATGTTAGCAAATAAATTGTGCCCGATCTCACACAATCCTCTCCTTTCCGTTACTGCAGACTATACAGCTTTTGGTGTTGCACAATCGATTGTATAGTCTATTGCGGATCAGCTGATGGCGTGAGCCGGGGGGAGTGCGATTTCAATAACTACTACGGAATTTTCGGACCGCATCTTTTTAGGCACCTTCTAACCGCACTGCTGATTTCGTCTGATAAAAATGACAGTATGAAGAGAAACGCGTTCAGGTGTGGAGCACTGTTTTTCTGAGACCTAATTCCACTTTTCGAATATTCCCGAGTGGCGAATGATTGGAGCCATTGGAAATGGCAATTTTTCGTGCCATATTTAACGATTCGTTCCCTTTCTCTTCTCCTGTGCACACATTTTAAGCAGTTCGAAACATGTTTTTAACCCTCGATTTTTTAATGTGTGAAGGATGAGAAGAAAGGTCATTGACCAAAATGTTTTTGTTACTTGGTTTTCGATAACACTTGGTACTATAGCCACTATCCAAAAGCTTTACTTGGATGTTTAAGAATGGAAGCCAGCTCCCGTTTGGACTCTCTCGCGTAAATTTTATATGGTCTGCCTGTCCGTTCAAGACTTCAAAACACTTGTCCATTTCCTGTTGTGTGGAACAGACAATGAAAAAGTCGTCTATACACCGACAGTAGAGCAATGGGCGGTGAACGAGACCTGGAGCTTCTACCTTATACATAAAAGCGATGGTAATACTAGGTATCAAACGTTGACCCATGGCTAACCACCTGAGTTGTGTGAAGTATTTACATGACCACCGAAAGATTGAACAACTAAGACATTGTTTTAGGAGGGTCGTTAGTTGCTGGATTGAGAAGCCATACATATTTACTTTTTTCATTTTCTGTTAGAAGTTCGAAAATGGCTTGCATTGCAGAGTCATTTGATACGTTTGTATAGGGTGAGGTAACATCAAATGACTCCACTACATGCGAGCTGTTTAGTTGCGCGCCGCGTAGGTGATCTAGGAACATTTGAGTATCTGGTAGATGGGTTGGTGTGAATTTAAGAACCTGAGTAAAAATAAGGTTTAGAAACCACGTTATTACATCCGTTGGTCTGCCTATGCAACTGATGATGGGCCTAACCTTGTATGTTGATGGATCGGTTGACACTAGATCATCAGTAGATGTTAGTTTATGTGTTATTATGAGAAGGTATAGGACCGAACAAATTGGATTATTGTTTTTGAGCCGATAGAAAATTGAAGTTTCCAAACCCGCTGCCCTTGCCGCGTTGACCCATTCTTTGTTTGAATTTTTATATTGAAGTTTATATTCCTTTTCAGAGGGTGGACGATAGAGGAAGACATCTTGAAGATGTTTCTCCGTTATTTCGACATCCATCTGATTTGGGATTACCACAAATTCCCCACCTATACCACTTACGGATAGACGGATAGATTTTGATCCTACGAGTTCCCCGATTTGGGACAACCTTGCTTTTGTTTGTGTGTCAGATTCGAGCTTAATTAATTATGTTGAAAGTGGTGGGATATCTGCAGAACTTCGTTTGAAAAAACGCGGAAAAGAGGGTCGAGTTTGCTATTTGGTTTTTCTTCCTTGTAAAAGGCTTGCGGGAAGGGAATGGGTGATAGTGCCCCTATTCGTATTTAATACCTAACCCTTCTAATCTAGCCTTGTAACGCAGTTGATTTTGAAGTTCTTGTAGACTGCATACGATCCTGCACAGGGTTAATTTAGAAAAGGATTGACTAGGTGAAAAATTTGGACCCAACTCTAATAATGAACGCGCTTCATCCGGAAGCGTTACGCCACCTAACGTAGTAACTCTTGATCTCTCTATAGCGTCTCTGGATGTTTTGAAGTTTTGAACCAGTCAGAGCATATTAAATTTTTGCGGGAAAGTCCACACGGGAGCTGGCTTCCTTTCTTAAACATCCAAGTTGTGATTTGGATAGTGGCTATAGCATAAAATGGTATCGAAAACCAAGTAAAAAAAAATGTTTTGGTCAGTCACCTTTCCTCTCATCTTTCACACATGGAAAATATTGCTAATTAAAAACATGTTTTGAGTGGCTAAAAATGTGTGCACCAGAAGAAGAGGAAAGGAACGAACGTTGAACTTGGCACGAAAAATTGCCATTTCCAACGGCTACAAAACATTTGCCACTCGGGAATATCTAAAAAGTGTAATTAGGTCCCGAAAAAACAATACTTCACACTTTAATAAAATTCCTTCAAACTGCCATTTATGTCAAATGAAATCAGCAACGCGGTTAAAAGGTGCCT
The DNA here is from genome assembly GCA_019055375.1 of Parelaphostrongylus tenuis. Taxonomy (NCBI): domain Eukaryota; kingdom Metazoa; phylum Nematoda; class Chromadorea; order Rhabditida; family Metastrongylidae; genus Parelaphostrongylus; species Parelaphostrongylus tenuis. The sequence continues at coordinate 7,757 of JAHQIW010006079.1, forward strand.
AAGAAGATGCGATCTTGATAATTCCGTGGTAGTTATTGAGAATCCCACCCCCCACCTTACGCCATCAGCTGATCCGCAATAGACATTATGATCGATTGTGCAACACCAAAAACTGTATAATCTGCCCTAACGGAAAGAAGGAGGATTGTACAAAATCGGGCATAATTTATTTGCCAACATGTATGACATGCGGGGAAGAATATATAGGCGAAACGGGTAGGCACTTTTCATCCGCATAAAAGAGCATCTAAATAATAAATCTAAAATAGATAAAACCAAACCTTTAGGTTTACATAGGGCACAAAAACACAACAAAAAGGATTCTGATGTGACTGCCACAATCACAGCGCAGGAATCAAAAACATCCACGCGCAAAATTCTTGAGACATTTTGGATAAACGCCAAAAACCCCGATATGGACCGGAAGGACGAATGCGTCACCATCACAAAAGATCCCGGGCCGTTTCTTCGTTTGAACTTTTAACATTGCCTAGGCACCATATAAATAAGATCCTTCGAATCATTCAAATAGACTACTACTACATACGTCCAGGCTCTGAAGAAGACGGGTGGCCGAAACGTCAGCCGAATACTACAACTAATTTACCAATCTTGCGTTAGCTAATCAAGATGAATTTTCTTAATCTTCATATATCAAAATAAATTCGGGGTTTCACACATTTGGATGCTTGTTTACAGGCTGTTCTACGGTAGGAGGTCTGATAGCCGAATATTCGATATGACGGCCGGCCGCGGTCGATTGATTGGCGCTTCGGACAAGTGCGATTTTGTCATTCAGTCAGGAATTTTTTCTTAGCTCCCAGAGAAACTCCAAATCGAACGTATGACTCCAATACTAAAAGTTGTTCTTTAGACGATAATGTGCTTTTCGTGCTTCCAGCAAAGTAGCAGTTGAACTGTGCGGCCGATGTGAAGCATAATTTTTTTTACGCTGTTATAAAGGGTATTTTGAGAAAAACCGGCCACGTATCGCGCTAGCCAGATATTTAAGCTTCTGAATCATTACTAACACGCCTACGAAAAGTTCTTGTCAGCGAACGTGGTCGAATATTCATTTGTCGCCTCATAATGGACAAGAATCGTGTCTACTATAGTCATAGTAAGTATTATGGCAGATGGATGACAATAACATCAACAATGAAGAGAAGAACACTAATGAAGCTCATAATCAGCGCATTCACGTTGAGGTTCGGTATTGAAGACTCCTTTTCTACTATTTTCTTTCCTGTCTCATGTCTAATAAATTCACATTTGCAGAGGAAACCCTACAAACGATCCGATCCCATCGACATTGTATATCCTAGAGCAACATGGTAACTCGGGAAGGTTTTGTTGAAGGATTGTCGCGGTACAGTCGTCACTATTTTCTTACCACGCCACTTATTATTTCACTCTTTGAATATTTAAGGCATGTACTTAGATTTTTTGGCAAACAATATTTTCTATCACCCGATTTCCATTCACTTATCAATGCACTTCGCACTCGTATTTGTAAGAACGTGTAAGCCTTAGCGACGTTGTCACTTCAGAGCCATATGCGTTCCAGAAGTATAGCATCCTTCATCAGTGGCCCACGCCCTACACTGAAGCCTACTCAATAGCAGGAATGGGGAGACGTATGTGGTTACAGTACATGATATTGTGTTATCATCACTTTTTTCAATCGATGGATTGCCGCTGGTAGATATGAATTCATCCACCTCATCGGCTGCTTTTTAATCTCGCTATAAAAATGCAATATAATTTTTAGTAATGTTAATTCGCGCATGGCTCTGACGTAAAAGCCTCGGTAATAGTTTGAACATTCTTACAAATTGTATTGAATGCCTAGAGCGTGCTAAAAAAAAAAACAGTTGATGAGATGGATCATTTATAATCAGTATTCTTGTATTTAGACATATTCTCTACAATTGAGACGTATGCTAGTCTCCAGTATGTAGTATGTATAGTGTATTGCTTCGCTTCTACCGGTAGAATTATTTTAGATTTAATGTATACTGTAACTGAACTAGAGGAGACTCAATATCTCTTTTATGTCCAGGCATGATGAGTTGTCGGGGAGTGTAAGAGTTACGTTAGTTTGTCTGTCATACCATGGCTAACAATGGAGTAGGGAAAACATCGTACTCCTTTCGCATTATCTCGCTGAATTCTTGCTTTTCTTCTGCAGACTTTGAAAAAGTTGACTCAATGACTAAGCAATCAATACATATTGTAATATAATTGTTAACTACTCTATTACAATTTTCTTGCTCTCTGTATAACGCCAAATATAAATGCTTCGCTGTAATATAACCAATCTTTTCAAGATTGTGAAAAGACTGAAAATGATGTTTCTTTCTTTTTTAATTGTGATAGTACTCGAATACTATGCTTTTCGTCCATTCCGACTCGTCAATTATGTCATGCGTTGAAAATAACAATGTTCATTCGATTGCTTTTGTTCGCACATTATTGTAGAACTTCAAATAGGATTTGCGAAAAAGTAGTTGAGATTATTAAGGCATCTCAATGATAGAACTTTGTTCGTAAAGACGTTTTCGTTTTGCCAGCGAATGACGAATTCCGGAAAATATTATGGCCTATTTCCCAATTTTTTAATTCAATTTGAAAGTGAAGTTCTATTTCTTCGTCTGCCGTAATTTTGCCTGCAGCTGCATATGATATCCTATTCAGCTGAAACACTCTCTGCATGGAAACTGAAAGCTCAACTTAAAAGTTCTTGCGAATCAAAATTTACAGTGCATCATTTGCTCAGAACAACATCTGTGGTGAGAAATCTATCAACTGAATATAAAAATTGCCAAGAAATGACTAATAGATGAATGAAAAAATGAGTTAAAATGTGCATGCCTTAACTTACCCGCCATACCAATTATATGCCAGAATAATTATCGTCGAAAGTATCGGTATCATTTCTCTACACCAGCTTCACTACAACAGCAAATGTAGAGCTGTTGGTTCAAGTCTGAGCTGATCTTTGCATAAATTCGAGGAAACTGATGAATGCACATGAGGACTACAGAGCTATGAGAACTTTCGAAGGCTTGTTGAGAAGTTGAGAGCATGTCAATCAGCAAATAGATACGTTTCTTACGTTCTCAACTTGTTGACTATCGGAGTTCACAGAAGTTCCGTATGTGCTATTGTGAAAGATAGGAATTGGACTTGACCATATTTCCCATTCATGGTATTAGAACTTTATTCATTGAACATCGTAAGTGATTTGAAGTTAAACTGCGGAAAAAGCAGCACATGATATCTCTCGTTTATACAGGATGGGGTACATGCAAATTAGCTAGTTTTCCTTTGATAGTCACTGATATCTTTCCGTAATCTATCCTGCAGAAGTCAGTGTAATTACTGGCTAGCATGGAGCTGCATAACAATTAAAAAAGCCATTTTTCTTTCACTTTGACATCAATAATCAAATTCATATTGTGACCATAATATAAAGTATTGCCTCTTTGTGAACTCCATACTATTGTTTTAGTTTTTTTCTAATAGGTTGTGCCTAGAGTTCCTGCCGTTTTTGGCTATTATGACAATCTGGATCATATCAGTTATCAAGGATCTTTTGTCGCAAATTTTTCTGTTGAACAAGCACTTTCTATTAAACTTCTAATTCAAAAATTAACCCGGTTTATACAAAATCAAAAAAATTCAGAATTCTAATTTCCTTCCAGAAAAAAACTTTCATGCAGCGCTGTAGCATTCATAATAGAATTATGTTTCACAAGAGTTGCGAACGTATCTAGTCTTTTCGCTCTCGTGCCTTGCAAAGCCCTTTCCTTAGACTATTGTAAATCTTCCAATAGAGTATTTATCAAAAATTTTGGAAATTAACTTGTCTATTAAGAAAATTTTTTTGCAGTGCTGTATGGAGAAAATGATTTGCGTTTCACACACGCGTATAACTCAAAAGACAGAGTTCCTTCCCTAAACTATAGTAACCATTTGATGGCGTAAATTTCGGCGGTTCGAGGGCTATGCATGCTGTTCGAAAAGACCGACTACTGCACTGCAATAAAGAAAATTGGATTGAGGTAAATTTGCAGTGCACCGCGACTGATCTACCACGCAGCGCCACCGACATACCTCGCATCACCATTTACACGTGGCTTGTGATCTTCGTTATTGAACCAAGAAATTTTCTTTACTTTGAAGAGAAATTTGGATAAAACAATTAAGTATGGTGCCTGAAGATTTCCCATACACGCTAAAATGCTTTCCGTACTTAGTCTCAACCTGAATAGGCTTAGGTTTGGGCCTAAAATTAGTAGCGGATTTAATTGGCAATGTATGAAGAACATAAAGAGCCCAAGCTCGACAGCGATAATACAAAAATTCTTTCACAATTTGATCACAAAAATTTTAGAAAACAGGGAAACAACTTTCAAAGAAATTATTAGAATCCTCGCAACAACGCGCAACGCGTGTGGAACATAATTTCATTTTGAATGCTGCAGAGTTGCAAGAAAGCCTTCCCGAAAGTCAAAAACCTTCTGGGAATTTCCGCGATTTACGCTATCGAATTTCTATTGGAACTCCAATTAAAAAAATGTGCCTTGTGAATAATACGCTCGATAACGCACGAAAACGTGCAACGTGAGTGAAATGCAATAGTATTTCAATTGCGAGATGACTTAGAGGAAGCCTTTTCAAAATCACACATTTTTGAACTTTTTGAAAGTTGCACTATTTAATGGCTTACTATAGTCTGAAAAAGAAGCTTTATTCAGCAAAATGTAAGCGCCACAACACGCGAAAGGAGCACAATGCTTGCAAAACATAATATTATTCTAAAAGCTTTAGTGCTGTGAAGAGTTCTTTTCTTTGAAAAATTTTAAACTTTTCGATTCTCCGAGATTTAAGCTTTTGAACAGCTACTAACAGTATTATCAAAATTTTTGTCCAACAAAAGAGAACAATCGAAATATCTGTGTCCGACAACGGATATGAATCGTGATTTTTCCAATGAAATTAGAAGATTCTGGTGTCATCGCACTGGGGAAAACGCTAATCAAACGGCGTACAAGATTAAAGGGGCTTAGGGCGATGTTACTGTTGCAGATAGAACGCCTATAAAATGGTTTGTGGCGTTTAAAGCTTCAGAGAACGGTGTGGAGGAACAGTCGCGCTCGGGCCGTCCACAGGGAGCTCCATTAATCTTTCGTACTGCTTCAGTAGCATTTCCCTCTACGCGTCATTCATGCTCAAGTATGATGCGAATTTGCTTTGAAAACAGCTCCATCTCAGGGCAAGTTTGAGCGAATTGTATACCAGAATGCGGTGCGAAGATGGGCAATTGAACCGTACTAAGATCGTAATTTGATTTTTAGAAATCATATTAATGAAGCAATCGGTACGCATATTTTACTCGACTGATTACTTGCAAGTGCGTTCTTGCCAGAAGCTGTGGTATGTTGTTAAGTTATCTAGTAGCTTTAGCCAGATAAATATAATAGGTTACAAAGATAGTTCTGTCATATTTTGAGTTTGCATGGAAAAATTTATCCACACATTACCTAAGTTCAGACAAAGGACAAATTATATCAAATCAGAGTAGTGCCAAAACTGGCGTCGGTAGTGCAATTGATTAGAGCACGCGTTCCCGGATAGAGCGAGGTATGTGTCTGAGGCACGTCTTACGTAAAACATTTGAACGTCGTTCTACATCACTTGGTGTATCTAGAACATCATTAGCATCGCTAAAAGCGGTCAAATATAAAAAAACTCGATTAATTCAAACCAGCCTGTCTCTTTCTTCACGGAGTGTTGGAACAAACGCTGAGCTGCACGAACATGGCAAGTTTCGTTACCATACGCCTTGCAGATATCCTGTGAGCTTCAGAAGTGTCGACATCTACCTTATAGTGGAAGTGAGGCAACAGACGATTTTTTTTTTTTGGAAAAGTTCCAATCTGAAGGCTGTCTAAACAAACAATAATCGTTCGATGCTTGGGAAAACGAGCTTTCAGATTAGCTCGAATTTGCACTAAGTGCATGTGTTGAAGTTATAATCTGGCAATACGATAGAAATTCTCTTACAATCTATCAAAAGGACGCGTGTGCTGCGGGTTAATCAACGTAAAATCAAAAACTGTGTCGTCACCAGCTAACTTCTACTATGCTTCAGCTGGGCTAAGGCAAGAAAGACGGCGGAGAAAATAGCGCTCCCTTTGATACACACAGTATCACCGATCGTACTGTGAGCCACTGGTTCAAGAGCTTCAACGGAAGCGAAATGAGCTGACGGATCCAACCTCACTCTGTCTTGCTAGTTACTTTTGACAAAGACACTCTGCCGTATGAGAGGGAAGTGCATCTGTATAGTATCAGAGACTTGAAGCAGGAACATGCATACGGTGCACCACCGTCGCTCTACATTGAAAAGATTGGGATACTGCAAAGTGATGTCTCGATAGACATTTTATGTGTGGAGCAATTACGATCGCTCTACACTCGTGACTATTTGTGAAAGCCTTCTGTTGCAACCCTACAGACAGGACTTTCTTCAGTGCGTGATCATTGAAGATGAGCCTTGGGTCTACTACGAGAACAATATGCGCTATTTTTACTGGCTTTCCCGCGGCGATGATCTGCAAGCTTAACCCAAGTCCCACGCTCTGGAGATGTTTTGAAGACGCTTTCAAAGGTACGCTATTTTGAGAACTGCTCGACAACAAGAAAACAATCACTGCCGGCGTCCATGAGAAAAAACTCCAAAAGTTAGCACCAGCAGTGCAAGAGAGGTGTGCGGAACGACTCCGTGGTGCCCTTCTTCAGGATAACTCTCGACTTCACCTTGCCAAGTCGACTCAACATGTTTTGAAAAATGGACCGTAACACCACATCCAGCGTCGGCTCTTATAATGCTTCATCGGATCACCATCTCTTCTATGCTCTAAAACAGCATCTGCAGGAGAAAAATTCAATGACTACAAATATCTCAAAAGTGGCCTCACCGACTTTTTGATCGCCAGCCTCTTTTACTCTGAGAGAAAACATTCAGTCAATGGCAAGCAAATTGTTCTATATGATGATCATGATGATGATTATAGTTCTTAACTGAATGACCGCTTTAGAAAAATAGCAACTGATTCATTATACGTGGAGTGATGTGCAAAAACGGTTGCGTTAGCCTGGATTCGTACCCAGATTTCATGCTTTCCGGGAGCGTATGCTAACCGTTGCACTACCGACGCTCGTTTTTCACAGCACTCTTATTTACGCTATAACGCGTTGTCTGCAACGTTTTTGCACAGCACTCCACATATTGGGTATACCGTAACATCATACCGCTGCAAGTGGCAGTCAAAATAAAAAGAATTTAGACTGATTTAACATAATTGACGAAATGCGAAGTTAACAATGAAGCAACCCAATACACAAACTTTCAACTTTATTGGCTTTTCATGTAGGGATTCCAGTAACGCCTTCCGCTCTACTTCATGAATGGTTTCCGATTAACGCACAATCACTGTCATTGGCAACCGCTTTGCATGTGATTTCTTATCAGCGGCCAAACGCATCATCAGCAATACATTTTATCATATCTTATCACTGGATAATCACTATCATCACCAATCGCCGCGTATATAAATCACCACTGAGTGAGGTTCATCATTCGAGCGGTGCCCACTGAAGACGGCTGGAGTCGAGTGATGACGCATCATAACGAGGACGAACAACATTGGGCAAACGACGAATCAACGGCTCAGAAGAAGACGAAGACGTCGAAACGCCTAAGCCAAACAGATCTTTCGACAACCTCGTGTGGCTCGATCATCAAAAGATATGTGATTGATTCTAAGGTTCGTTTTCAACATCTCCACTTTCTTTGGAAGTGTTTCTGACGAAACTTTAAATCACAACGAAAATTTGACGTGTATGTTTGCAATATCGTTAATGCTTTTCGTCCAACTTATTCAAATTACTCATCAGTGCCTACACTTTATCCGAATAGGGAATGCTCTCATTTACAAAATCACAGCAACCATGATGCCTTACGCCTTTCATACACACACATGTCTCCTAGCTGCCATGTTGATTGGTCATATACTGTCAAATAAATACCATCAAAGGGCGATGTAGCTCCTCCTCTGAGGGCTATTTTTTCTTGTTGGAAATTATCCAAACAACGAAATTCTCCTCTGAGTAATCATGTAATTGATTCTGTAAGGAATTATCCTCGAATCAATGAGTATTTTCCTCTGTTTAACCGCTCCGAGGTGTTATTGATATAATTTATTGAATATCAGCGAAGCATATAACAATACAGTTGATAATGCAGCACGAATATTACAACAGTCGTGGTGGCTTACGTTTCGGCAAGGTTCGCCATCTCCAGAGCCCGGAAAGGTCAAATTGATTCGCAAATTATTAGATCAAAGGCCTTCATAACCCTAGCAGAAAACGTAAGAGATCAATTTTTGGGTCGCATAGAAAAAACTTCATTTCAAAAACACTCACCGCTTAGATGTTTCGGATCTTTCAATTAATCATTGAAGACCTGCCACTTGGAGTCTGTGCTTAAGTGAGACTGTGCCTGCCTCAGGCCGGGAATATTAGCCTGAGATATGGTGCGAGTTCACGCGTTATTACAAGGCATTCCTCTTTGCGGTTCATTTGTAGACCTTTGCTATGTATCCAGAAGGCTTCCAAAGTTTTACGCGTAGATGTTTTTATGATTCCTGTGCAAGGACCGAAATTTTAACGTCAAAATCTGCTCCTCTATGTTTCTGATCCTTATGCGTGCCTAGTGGGGGTTTTTGGATCGCAGTTACGTTTCCCAGCTAGGTGCTCTTTTACGCGAATGCAGAGTGGTCTACCCGTCTCGCTAATATATTCATCCCCGCATGCTTCGCAAGAGATTAGATAAATTGTGTCCGACCTCATGCAGTCTCCGTCTCTGCCGTTTAGGCAAATTTTACAGTCGTTGGTTTCGCTGAGGCGATCATACAGTCGATTGCGGACTAATTGGCGTTTTAGTGTTTTTGGTGGTATCTCGACTATTGCTACCGAATTATCTAAACCTGCTCTTTTTAAGCAGCGTTTATTGGCTAAACTTACTTTGTTGGAAATAAAAGGCAGGATGAATGGAACTTTATTTTCGCTAGACCTTCCGTATAGGGGAGCCGAATTTCCTCTAATTCTAACCTGAGAATCTCCTCTCGTTATGTAGCCATTAGAAATGGCTATTTGCCGCGCCAAGCTCAGGGACTCTATGTTCTTTTCCTGTGCACACATTAGCAGCTGTTCGAGACATGTTTTTTATAAGTGCGCATTTTGTGTGCGAGGGATGAGCAGATAGGTAGTAAACCAGGATGTTTTTGTTGCTTGGTATGTAATACCATTTTGTGTTGTAGGAATTTTCGGAGAGGTTAACTTGAAAGTTCAAAAATGGAAGGCAATTTGCATTAGGTTTCCCTCGAGTGAACTTTATGTACTCTGACTGACTATTTAACAACACAAAACATTTGTTCATATCCTCTTGCGTTGAACAGGCGACAAAGGAATCATCTATTACCTACAGAAGAGTAACGATCGGAGATCGATTATTAGGGTCTCTACTTGAGACATAAAAGCGATAGCAAGGGTCGGGTCCCATTGTAGCCCTTTGATCTGCGCGAAATAATTCCCAGACGTCTAAAGAATGAGCAGTTTAGGCGCTCTTTTGAGGGGCCATGACTTGCCTAATGGAGAAGCCATACATGTTCGTAGTTCTTTCGCGCTCCGTTAGAAGCTCGCATATGGCTTGCATGGCGGACTCATTCGACACGTCTTTATAAAGCGCGACCAAGTCGAAAGATTCCATTACGTACGCATCGTTGGTGGACGCGTTACATAGACGATCTAAGAGCATTTGGATACTGGTAAGATGGACTGGAATGTGTTTTAGTAGCTGGACTAGTATTACGTTTAAAACCACATTCTATCCGTTGGCCCGTTTACACAGCTGATAATGGGTCTAGTTTTGAGTTTTGATGGATCAGTAGGCACAAGATCATCAGTACCAACTTATGGGTTTTAATAAATAAGTACAAGACGGAGCATGATGATAAATCGAGTTTTAGCTGAGAAATAACAGAAGGTTTTGAAAAGGTCGAACTTGCTATTTCTACCCATTCACTACTCAACTTTCGAGATTGTTTTTGGAATTCCTTATTAGATGATGGGCGATAAAGTGTGGCGTCTTCAAGGTGTTTTTTTCGTTATCGCAATATCTAACTAACTGGGATTACTACAAATTCTCTTCCCTTGTCACTAACTGACAATCAAATTGTTTTGAATTCACTAGCTCACGTATCTGTCGCATGCCGCTTTTCTGCGCTATGTTAGGTTGGAACTAAACATTTTCCCGCGGTAGTGGTTAAGGATCCTGAGAGTTTCGTTTGAAAATATGCGAAAATTGATATCCATTTTGTTATTGGGGTCTTGCTGCCTAAAGATCGCTCGAGGGAAAGGTGGTGCTGGTATTGCCCCTACATTTGTTGTTCGTGACTATTGAATGATTCTAGTCTGGCCTTATAGCGGATTCGGTCTTGGAGTTCTTGCAAATTGCATGCGGTACTACACAGGGTTTCCTTAGAGATGGGTTGCGCTAATGAAAAACTTGAGCCCATTCCAAGAGAGAGCGTGCATTGTCGGGAAGAGTAATGCCTTCTAGCACGTTGACCCTTGATTGATTTAGCACATTGCTGATGTTTGTTCGACTCTTAGGGCTTTCGTTAACGGTGTTGTGGTGTTTTGTCGATGAAGCTTGCCTACGCGATTTGTTTGAAAGTTTTTCGAATTTTCTGCATAACGTTACTTCAGCACTTGACTTAATAGAATCGCAGACCAAAAACGACCCATCCTTGATTTTCCTCCAAAGGCGACCCTCCAAAAACTGGATACTATACAACTCTTTCGATTCACACTACCGTAGTGCCTCGTAATTACGCGTGACCTCGAATCATGCCTCAGGCTGATCTTTCCGGCCTGAATTAGGCACAGCCCACTAATGCACTGACCCTAAGCGGCTGCTCTAAATAGATAATTGATAGTCCCAAAACATCAAAAATATAATTTCGCCAGTTTCGCCAATATATTTGTCGCTACACGCTTTGCAAGAGATTAGGTAGACTGCACCTACGCTCATGCAATCACCGTCTCTGCCGTTAGGACATATTTTACAATCTTCCGTCATGCAGAGACGGTCATATAAGCGGTTGCGAACTAGTTGGCGTCTTAAAGTATTTGGTGGTATTGTAATGATGACCACCGATTGCTTTAAACCCGCTCTTTTCAAACAGCGTTTTATAGCTGTACTAATCTTATTTGAAAAGAACGGGACGATAAACGGGACTTTCCTTTCATTCGAATTTTTGTTCGGAGGCGCATTATCTCCTCTAAATCTTAGCCGAGGGGTTACAAATTTGTATCCATTAGAAGTGGCTTTCCGGAGCCAGTTCATGGATTCTACTCTCTGCTACTCCCCGGTACATACATTGGCTGCTGTTCGAAACATGTTTTTTCACTAGCGCTTTTTCGCATGTGAAAGATGAGAAGAGGGATAGTGAACCTGGATAGTCTTATTACTTGCCTTTTCGGTACCACTTTGTTATGTAGCCGCTCTCAGTTAAGTTTATTCGCACGTTCAAGAATAGGAGCCAATCGTCTTTTGGTATCTCACGGGTGAATTTTATATACTCTGATTGTTCATTCTACAATCTGTAAAACAAGTATCTAGCTCCTCTTGAGTGGAACAGATAACCAAACAATCATCCATATACCTACAGTAGAGTAATGGCCGGAGATCCATCACTGGTGCTTCTACTTTAGACATAAAGGCAATCGCCAGGCCAGGTGCCTTTCGCTAAGCCATACATATTTACAGGACGCTTCGGAATGAGGTTGGGAGACGCTTCGGTCTGAAGGGCTCGTTTTCACTGCTAGCGTGTGTAACACATTCGTTCCTCATTGGCGCAATCGTCATCCACGGTAGTGGCCGAACATGGTAGAATCTGCAAGGCCCTTCGGTAATCCGAAAATCGTTCTTAGCTACAAATGCAGTGGATTGACGTTCGCCTTGTTCACTTCCATCCATTGTTTGAAAAATCATCTCAAAAATCTCTGCGTCATCTTGTAGTTCGCACCATTGTTTTTCGTCCATCTGTCTGCTGCTGTTTCGATTGAGTGGATATCCATTTATGCTTCGCTATCGGTGTACATTCTCCTGGATCCCAAAGATGAGACAAATTTTGGAGATTTGCGCTGAGGCATTCCTCCAAGATGTTGAGAGTGTTTAAATGCTTTTGGATTGACTGTACTGTATTGTGAACACGATGATAGGATAGTTTTCCTCGAAATAAAAATTGTAAAATATCAAAGAAGGTGAATGGATAAGCGACAGATATTTAGACGTTTCAGGGCGCGGAAGCAGCGTTTTTGGATGCGCAATGTCTGGTCCCATTGAGCTCCTTTGATACATAAATGAGACCAATGATTGTCTCTAGTGCAAAGGTTATTTTGTTGCAGTCGTTGATTTCATGAATAGCCAAACAAAACAATTGAAGTTCGGAGGCAGCATCTTTCAGTCGGAAGATAGGGACAGGCAAAACCGTGGACTCTAGTTTCTAGCCATACGAATAAGTAGACTTTTCAAAAACACTTAGTGTTATGGACCACATCTGCACAACAACAAGAGTTACTGTGGTTTCGCGAAAGTACAAGAAACTATTTTGTCTTGCTTTCTTCGAGCCCGTTGTCTCATTTAAAGCAGAAGTAGACGTAGACGTTTTGAACAGCTGGGGTGTCTCTACTTAGTGCATAAGGACTCCGTCTGAGTTCCATAAAGATTTTACTACCAAAATATGCTATTCTATAACGATGTTACAATCGACGTAAAAAGAAGGGTTTGAAAGACAATACTACTTCGTCAAAATTCTTCACTGTCACCTTCCACATTGTCATACGAACAATGGAATGGGACAACATGGGAGCGAAAATTGATCGTCGACAACTACACCGTCTTCGCTTAGCTAGGTAGATCGTTCATATGGCACCAAATATGGGATAGAAGGAACGAATGTTCATCGACTTTGACGACACCTTTGGAATGATCGTTCTCCAACCGAATTCCACGATAATGATATCCATGATGAACGGATTGGTTTTGAATCTCTCATTGATGTGTCTTTCTAAACCATCTACTCTCAGTTCAACGTGATTTCTGTCATACAGTTTCCTTATATTATTTTCGGTACTGATATGAAGCGATATTCGATTTCAGTTACACTAGTGGAAGTGACGGGTATGGCTCACTTGTTATACTCGATCTTCTATTGCGCCCATTTATGCTAGCCACCCCTGAAAGACAATGACAACTGCATCATTGATGAAATAGATTTTTAATAGTCAAATATTGAATCGCAAGTAGGCATGCCATACTTCGACACGTAGGAGATCCATCTTTCAAATGAAAGTCATCCATACGTGGTAAAATTTTCATCAGAAAAATTGCCAGTTTAAAGAACGCGAAATCTTATATTCTCGACACTAACTTTGTTTTTGCAACGTTGAAAAAGATCCGACAAGGTGGTGTATTAAAATTGTTGCAACAATATCATGTATGGCAATGCCTTACAAGGAAAGAAGGTGTTTTACGTGAAGTAACTCTTGCAACTAACGCACGTCGTCAGCCCAATCTATCAATTTTATGCAATCGTTTCGTTGCTGTCACCTGTATCGCCTGCCATCCCGTCGTCGTCGAGTGACTCAAGCGCGTACCAGCAACACTCCCATTTTCCCCTATAGCGTGCAAGTGTAACCCAGTGGGTCCTCCCGCTCTAGGAATTCGCTGAGCATGATAACTTTCCTCTGTAGCTTTCGTGAAGAAATCGGACTCACGAGTCTGTGGTCCTCCTGTGATGTGCTTGACGCCCTGGAAAATTCAGTCGGTACCGGCTCATGTCCATTAGTTGCCGTTAAAACGTATTGCGTGAGTGGCCCTACCTGTTTTTCAATAGCTCAACGTGGCAACAGTTTCGGTGGCTTTTGACCCTTGTCTTAGGTCAGAAGTTCGAACACATTTTCCATTTGTAAAATGCGGGATACTCCTAACATCAACTTTCTGACTTCGCGTTTAATGAGGCCGAATGATCTCTCACCCTGCTTACGTAGAAATAAGATTTTGATGCATACTATGGGGCAGGGATAGTAGTCGAATATAAAGGGTGAGCACGGGTCGGATGTTATTTGTCCTCTTCATTATATTCTCGATGCTCTTGAACTCTCCCCAAGACGCCCGTCCCCTATTGCTCAAGTATGAAACTAGGTAAGCAATTATCATGTTCACTTCACGATATAGGACCGTGTTGTGGTTAAAAAAGGAGACCTTATCTGAGTCACTCACCGACTCAGGTGACCTATCACTCAATGGATACCACTTCTCCGAGCATATTGAAAATTTCTTGCTCAAGAAATACCTAAATAATCAAGTCAACCGAAACGGCTCTCTCTGCGACTTCTTTGACTCCTAAACCTAAAGTTTTGTGTAATCGTAATATGAAGAGAGGTAACTTGTTGGCTGTGTAATTTCCAACGTTTTTTCTCAAAGTTAATGAAGTTTATTCTAAGCGGTAATATGCCAGTTCGAAGACAAATGTTCCATTGATTTTTGCAAATCCAGTAATTTTCCGTTTCAGTTCTTGAGGGTGAAGAACCTCTGTACTATAACGAAAAAAATTTGAGCATAACCGACTAACCAATCTTAAACCATTCGAATGACTGAAGGGCAAAGGTGACTTGATATCTGACCAACAACCTATGCTTCCACACTTCCTTTTATTATTTATATCTTCTTTGCGTTGCAGTTATGTTCTACATTGGAAGGTCATAGGTCTCTTTTCTGGCAAGTAAAGTGTACACTCTTTACTCTTTACTCTCAAAGTCTCTTACATCACTGTAAAAACTTTAGTTCACTGCCAAAAAATTTCGTTTGTACACCTTTCGAAAAGGTCAACTTTTGGTGCTATTACGAGTTAATTAACCATCAGAAATCTCTATGCTTTGCAACTCTCTCAAGTAATACTATGACTGCTGAGGAAATCGCGTAACATTCTGCAATATTCACGAGAAGGGGAAGACCTTAAGCAGAAGTCTGATTAACGCACGAAGTGTATCAGGACCTCTGGGAAGACGAATGCCTGGAAACAAATCGAATGTTACAAGCATTAGAATTCGCACAGTAGAACGTGAACGAGTCGTTTGAGATGAAAAAGAAATATGCACTTCTAATCGACTTATCACGAATTATGAAAATGATTGAATGGCTTTGGCAGATACAAGGACCTGCGGGAACCTACCATTGTATTCAATATGAATCGTACCCGCACACAAAGCTGCCATCAATTTAATGAATTTTTAGGGGTGGTAGAGTTTATGGGGCGCCATGGCCGAGTGGTTGTGATGCCCGTTGCGGCGTGCATTAAGCCGAACTCCACCCTTCCCCTTACCACTTCCCGGCAGTCAATAACAACCTCGTATGGACGCCATAGCCAGGTTATCTTCGAGATTGTAAGGAGATCTCTCAGCCAGTATTCTACGGCGCTCAACAAGAAGACGAAAAACGAATTGAATGCTAGAAGTACTGGGATAAGCACTGCAAAAAAGCACTGCGAAGACGCGTCAATGAAGCGTCAATATATATATATACATTTATATATATATATATATAAAAGAGCGCATGTGGCGCAGTGGTTAGAGGTGCCCTGCGTCTCATACGAGGTCAGTGGTTCGATCTCGCGCTCATGGCTCACCAAGCCATTTATCCCTCCGGGGTCGGTAAATTGGAACCAGGCAGGTCTCAGACTTGTCTGGGAGGATAGGCAGCACTGACTCGGTTCAGCGGGAGGCCACCACGAGTCATTGTAAAGGCCAGATGTGCATTCAATCACCTCAAACGAAGTTAGAAATTGAAATCGAATGCATGGCGCATCCCTCAGGGATTGGTCAACGCCGAGAACTTTATCCTTTATATATATATATATATATATATATCTATATATATATATATATATATATATATATATATATATATCTCCCTCCACGGACCCTCCCTCTTTGAGGAATCCCGCCCGGTTAGTCGCAAGGGCAAGTGGCGCGCTTCAGGTGGTGGATAGAGGAATAAACGCGAACCAAAAGCGACCGTGTGCTTCCCAGAGACGCAGGTGGATTTAGGGGAGAGTACTCCTGCAGCGTTAACTTGACAAAAACTTTATTTCTACGAGTCAAATTGGCCAAAAGCCGGCAATCAAGCGGCTGGGAAGTACATGGGAGGCGGTTAGGAGTCGCCTCCAACAAATAAGCTCCTCCCGCTCCTACGAGAGAGACTGGCAAGCTACTCGAGAGTACCCAGCCCCCATATTTAGAGCCTTGCAAGCTATACGTTGGGTATCAAAATGCCAAAAACAGTAACAAATATGGGCATCATTCCCTTGACCCTGAAAAAGCCCTGGTAAGGCAGCGCCAGTAGGACGAGTACGGAGAGCCTGGTAAATTTTCAGGGCCGAACTAGGCTGCCAAGATCGAAACGGACTAAAATGACGGTCTGTACCTATAGCGCAAGAATTCTTGCTCACGAATTCGCTGTAGAAGATCTATTGATTTAAGCAAGAAGAATAAGGTACGACGTCATTGACCTGGCTGAGACGAGAAAGCGCCATCCTTTTCACGTTGTTTATGACACCGGAGAAGAACTGTTCCTTGGTAAATGCGATTGCAGAGCTGTCGGCGGCGTTGGTATCCTCGTCAAATCGAATATGACCGTGAGCACTGGTTCGCTTGAACAACTAGCAACCCGTATCGAACGATTACGGTATAAACGATGTGGTTCTATGCCGGCTTTGACCATCGTCGTTGCTTACGCACCAACACCAAGCTATGACGAAGACGAAATTGAAGCCTTCTATGTGGACCTCGAAAAATTCTCTAGAGAAGATCATACATTCTTCAAAGTTATTGTCGAAGATTTAACGCAAGAGTTGGACTTAGAAGAACGTCTAAAAAACGTCACATAGGGACTCTCGGACTAGAATGGAATGAACAGGGTGAGAGGCTATCCGAGTTTATCATGGCGACCCAGACCATCCATGGTAACTCACAATTCCAAAAGCCTCTTTCTCAGCGATGGACGTGGGAGTCTTCCACTGGAGAATACCATAACGAAATAGATCACATCTTGATAAATCGAAGGTTTTGCCTGACCGATGTCGCTGTTGCTCTTAAGTTGTACACGGGATCCGACCACCGCCTCCTTCGCGCAACCTTCCGCTTTTCGAGGAGAGGAGAGAAAGCCGCTAAATTCAAACAACGAAGTCCGTCGACAACATCGACGGAGAATACGATCGACTCGTTGAATATCTTCACGTTAGCGCTATGAAAGCCGAAAGTCCTAAGGTCACGAAGAGACGCTTGTCTCCGCAGACACTCGAGCTGATACGTCAACGTGGAATCGCACGAGCTGCAGGCAACCGAAACCTTACGTCCGAACTTGCGAAACGCTGCAGAGAAGCGATAAAAGAAGACCTCAGAGAGAGAAGAGCAGCAGTTATGGCAGAAGCTGCAGAAGCTGGGAAGAGCATTCGCAAAGCCCAGCGAGGCTTCGCCAACTATAAGACCAAGATCAATGCACTCCGATACCCTGACGAGACACTTACAGCTTCGAGAAGGGATATGGAGAAAATCATCCACCGATACTACTCGGATCTCTTCGCTAGCCATGTCCTCTTACCGTCATATATTTTGAAAGAGGACGAATATGTCGTCCCACCGGTCCTCCCTTCCGAAATCCAACATGCTGTATCGTCGGTGAAGAACAGAGCAACACCCGGTCCAGACAGGATTAGATCAGAACACCTGAACAACCTGCCGCCAGTTCTCATCAACACCGTGCCTCGGCTCTTCACTCGCTACATGTCAGAATGTAAGGTTCTGATTCAATGGAAAACCAGCAAGACCGTAATGTTGCTTAAAAAGGGAGACTATCACGACATAGGCAGTTATCGCCCAATCTGCTTGCTGTCCATTGTCTACAAACTCTCTACTCGAGTCGTCCTAAACAGGATTGACAGAACACTGGACGAAGGACAGCCATGTGAACAAGCAGGGTTCCGAAAGGGATTTAGTATTATAGACCACATTCACACGATAACAAGACTTACTGAAGCTGAGAGTACAAGCAACCACTCTGTCTCACTTTCATCGATCTGAAGAAAGCCTTCGATTCAGTGGAAACAGAAGCGGTTATAGAGGCTCTGAATCACCAAGGCGTCCTTACTCGGTACATAATGATCCTTCGCTAGCTTTATAAAGATTTCACTACCAAAATATCTCCATTCTACAACAATATCACCATTGACTTAAGAAGAGGGGTTCGACAAGGCGATATAATTTCGCCAAAACTATTCCAGCCTGCAAACCGTCATGCGAACAATAGAATGGGACGACATGGGAGTCAAAATTGACGGTCGACAATTAAACCATCTTCGCTTTGCTGACGATATCGTTCTCATAACACCAAACATCAGCCAAGCGGAACGAATGTTGACTGATTTCGATAACGCCTGTGGAAAGATCGGTCTTCAACTGAATCTAACGAAAACAATGTTCATGAGGAACGGATAGGTTTCTAATGTCCCATTCACGCTCAACGGAACGACAATCTCCGAATGCTTCAGTTACGTTTATCTAGGTCGTGAAATTAACATGATGAACAACCTAGCTCCAGAGTTGAGCAGGAGGAAACGAGCGGCTTGGGAACGTTCAAGGGCATCGAAGATGTGGTGAAGAGGACAAAGAACATCCGACTCCGTGCCCACCTATTCGACTCAACAGTTATCTCTGCCCTAACGTATACAGCAGAAACCTGGTCGCTACGTAAGCAGGATGAAAGATCACTTGCCGTTATCGAACGCGCAGTCGAAAGGTCGATGCTAGGAGTATCTCGTCTCTCGCAAATGAGAGAAAGGATCCGAACTTCCGACCTACGTCAACGGTCGCTAATCAGAAGCGCCGTTCTACACGCCATGATATCAAAAACAAGGTGGGCCTGACACGTGATGCGCTTCAGCGACAACCGATGGGCGAGAGCCGTTACTAACTGGAATCCTCGGGACATCAAGCGCACTATAGGAAGACGACCGACCTGTTGGGACTGAACCGAAAGTCACCGTGAAACTAATGAGGCTGAAAAGCCCAAACACGTGTCTGGCATTCCGTAATTGCTATAGCGGATCTCATAAAAGGCTTGAAATCGATTGCCAGGATGTATTAATTTTAATTGAGGTCTCAAAACTGTCGATTGAAAGTGTCGGTAGAATGAACATACATTGGCTTGTTTCTGATTTGATAATTTTGGGGTGCAATTTGCGTTGCTATATTTAAAGGGCTCACATTGACGACGAAGTGTTTTTTCGCGTCGAATGACACGAAATGGGCTGATTACGCCCCTTTGTCGCCTTAATCAGAAGCAGACTGTTGTTGGTGATAGAACGAATATATTCACTTAGCTGGAGCAGTTCTATGTCACTTTCATTGGAGCCGGTTAATAACAGAGTTGGCTGATCGATTTTTAATTCGGCGGTGTAAAAAACTTTTCATTGCTATCACTGTGAAGTGTGAAGTGCAATTTTTGTTATTCAATTGGGAGTATTTTCTCCACTTTGGAAGAAACTCGAAATAAAACGTATGACTCAGATACTAGAAGATTTTCTACACAGATTCATTGGTAAAGCCTGAGGTGAAATGTAGCAGAGTTCCGGCTTGTCATCTCATTCTGATCACTGGTGACGAAGAGTTTGTGAAGTCTGGTACAAATTCATTCAAGTGAAAATGGGTGGCGCAAGGCGGACTACCAGTACTATGCTTCGTGGATTCATGAATCACCGTCGTTATAAGGGGTTTTTTAAAATGTAAAGAAACTTTCCTTGAACCACGACATTATCCTATCGAGTCAAATCTTCTTTGGGCAGCCGAAAAATTCTGTGGGCAATCGACTCAAATCACTGGTGATGAAGAAGACGGAACGTGTGGAGACATGAGAAAATAATTTTTTTACCAATTTGTTGCCATAGGGTTGTTTAACAACAAAAAATAGTTCATTGGTAATGGCAAAATCAGTGGAAAGTCGGCTTAAAACATTTTACAATTTTTCTTGCCGGCTGATTATAATACCGACTACTTCGGAATGATTTGTCACGTGAAGAGCCAATAAGTCACTGGACAACACCATCATCAGCACCCATTATGTATGCTAATGCATAGCCGAGTAAGATTCTTCACTTGAGTGGTGCTCACCGGAGAACATTTGACTGGATCGGCAACGAACACGAAGTCCACACCGAGAACGAACGTATATGGGCTGGACTCGAATCATCGCTTTTGAAGAAGACAATACGCGTCGACGCTTTGGTCAAATAGATTTATATCTGCACTAGGCGCAGTTCAGGCTTAATCAGCCAAGAAAATGTTCGTTATAAGCACAAAAACCAAAGGTAGTGAAAAGCCTCTGTGATCAATTTGTCACTATTATGTTAATATTACATACGGAGTGCGCCATTACGTATTTTTACTATTGTGTTGCATTTTCAATCTAACACTTGTTTAATATATGTAGTTTAATTGAGTAGTTTGCTGAATTTAGTGTTATACTAAAAGACTTTCTTAGTTATCAGCTCTGCATATTTCGTTCCCAGGTATTCTGAGTTTTACACAAAAAGATCAGATAGCTCATCGACTTTCTTTTCATATCATTTCGCACTTCCATATAGGTGGAACTTGTTCTATTTGTTTTGCAACTTTTGCAGTCACTGTTTCTTTTTATTTAATTACGAATGAACAGAAATCAAAGACGAACGCTCGTGCGCACCAACAGATATAGTGGGGATGACTATAATTAATCAACAACGTCCGGTTCAATGACAAAGAAGCATTGGAACCAGTACTGATTCAGTAATCAACAATCAACTTAACACACCTACCTGGTTACTTAATGGTATCGCTGTAGTGCTCCGGCCGAAAATTGGAAAAGAGGTTCAGAAGGTTAAAAAATGGTTCTAAAAATTAAAATCACCCTGTCTCGTATATTGGGGTTTAATATCTTCAATTTAGATAAGAAAAGCAATCGGACTTGAAAATAGTGTAACAATTATGGTTTCAAAGACGGATGCAGCCGTTGTGACTTTTTTTGTCCACTTGATATTGAAGCGGAAACATTTCGCTCGAAAGGACGCATGAAGTTTGGAGACGCTGCTACACATAGAAGTTTGGGGACACTCTTAAACATATACTGTACTGCCGCTTTTCCACCCTTTTGTTGGTGATTTGCTCCACATTGTTTAATCTCTTAGGCAATGCGGTGATCATTTCTATAACTTAGAGTACCCGATTTTTCCAGCTACCAACGCAGTAACTGCTTCGACACACCGGACCTGTTTGACACGGCAATCACGTCGACAATGCACTTGGCAAAAAATATTATTGATAAGAAGGCGCATACTAATACAAAAGGTGATAGTATTTATGATGCACGCACTCAAGTTCCACTATTAAGAAGTATTAAGCCTCCGATATGATTCTATTGTTCAATACGTGTCACATAAAAAATGTAATAAGGCAAGAAAGACGTTGCAAATTGTGTTAGGAAGTAAGAAATTCAAATTTCACAACACGCTGAACATTGAGTGGCAAATGCAGAGATTGTACACAAACTGAGGATTATAGGGTGTGGTGGGGTAGCTCTTCATGATTATAACTCATCGCACTAATTAACTATATATGACTAGAATGCTAGGATTAGCTGAAGACACACTAGTGCACCAATGTAGGAATCATCTGATACACAAGGGCATGGGTAATTGTCTCTTGTGCACACTCTGAAAATACTATATAATATAATATAATTATAATATAATAATATAATATCGCTCTGTGGCGAATTTTCTGACATTTCTTTTGGTACCAACTTTCTCCATATCTGCCGCATCATGCCCGCTCAACGAATCATTATCGTACTTTGCTACTTTACAAGTCGAATTGGGGCGCGATGCACAGACCGTTTTCGAGAATTCGGTGGCTTTAGTAGAGCTAGTATTAGAAGAAGTAGGAGAAGTAGGAGTACAATAATAGGAGAACTCATGCTCAATGGCCCACTAAGGTAGTGGGTTAATTAATTATAGCACTTTCGACCCTGAGTAGGAAAGCGCCGTAGCCGAGTTGTTGTGACGCTCGTCGCGATGCGCATGAGGTCAAACCCCACCCTCAGCAGTCGTTGGAAGTCAACAACGAACGCCCCATGGAACGTTACAACCAAGCTACACTCGCGATTGCAAGGAGAAGCGCTCAGTTAGTATTCTATGAGGTTCAAGATGAAGATGAAAAAACGATTGAATGCTGGAAGTACAGAGATTGACACGGTGGTAAAAACACTATGAAGACGGATAACGGAGAAAAAAAGTTATTTGATGTTACATGTTTTCATGAGTATCGGCATTAGAGCAATAAACACTAAATACTCTTCAAAAAATGCGTCATCAACTCTACAGAAGCCCCAACTCCTAAAGTTCACTAATACCGAGCCTTTTCAGAATTTTCGGAAGTTGAGCAATGAATTCCAAATTTAATACCAGAAGTAGTTATGATTGCTCAGCAACACTCTTCAGAGGATGAGCCATCAGCCTGAGTACATTTCGCAATCTCTTAAGCAACAAATCAGAACCGTTTTATGAAGAATTCTCTAAGCTTTCATTTGCTATTAACTTTGTGCATACCTGCCGCATCATGGCCGCTCAACAAATTCTTTATCTTGCTTTGCTACTTTACGAGTCGAATTTTGACGCGATGCACAGATCGCCTTAAAGAACTTCAACCGTGCAGGTGCTAAGGATTTGTGTCTAGGCGAACTTCTTTGCTGAGTAGATAAGGAGTGGAGTGGCTCTAGTGCCGAAACTTATTGGAAGACCTATTATGTACAGTGAAGTTAATACGACTTGATGAGAAGTGGTGGACAATATGATTGTTTCAACTAATAGTAGAATTTACGAAGAACTGATTGTATACTTCCGAACTGATGAGCGCCTCCTATTCGTTAATGTTTACCTACCTATTAAGATCATTTCACGCTGTTCTTCCTCACAAGCAACTGTAAATCTTGCAGATCAGAAGGAACAGATTGTTTGTGAAGTCACAGAATTCGAGTGGGATTTCTCATTCGAGCGGTGCCCACCGACAACCTCGTGTGGCTCAATCATCAAAGGATATGTTATTGATTCTAAGGTTCGTTTTCAACATCTCTACTTTCTTTGGAAGGATTTTTGACGAAATTTAAATCATAACAAAAATTTGACGTGTATGTTTGGAATATCGTCAACGCTTCCCATCCTACTTATATAAATTAATTATCAATGCCTACACTTTATCTGACTAGAGATTTCTCTCATTTACAAAACCACAGCAACCTGATGCCCTACGCCTTTCGTCCACACACATATCTCCTTGCTGCCATGCTGATTGGACATATACTGTCAATCAAATACCAACAAAGAGCGATGTGATGCTCTTCTGCTTTAGACTATTTCTTCTTGTTGGAAATTGTTCGAACCACGATATTATTCTTTGAGTACTCATTTGATGAATTCTGTAAGAAATTTTCCTCGAATAGGTGCTCAAGTAATTAGGTCTCCAAAGCGTATTTCGGTAATCATTCAACACTTTGGCGACGAGTGACTTCTACACATTTATAAAAGTTACAAAATTTGCCGATATGACTTCATGGGTTCAACTTTACGCATGGAGGTTTTCCTTATGCGCAATGAGGGCAATCAAATGCAAAATAAGCAGAAAACGCAAAAACAATGTTCATGAACAGAGACAAATTTTGCAATGCCGTATAATGTTCAAAGTAAGGGATAAGTGGACACATAAAACGGACATCCATAGAACGATCAAAGAAGGTCCGTCCTATTATTTTATATATATTTCAACTTTTAGATTACATCAGTAATCTAGAATTTATTAAGAGTTATTGATGAAATGGTACCACAGGCAGTATGCCTCCATCTTTGACCAACTGTTCATTGTAATCTGATTTTTGATCGCTGGTTTGAATTTGTGGTACTGTATAAAATATTAAAAACTATCAAGCCTTGAGAGTTCATATTATGATATCTTTTATATAAGTTCTTACAATTTCATGGATGCCAGAAACCGTATGATTGCATAGTAAACTAGAGTTTTTCTTCGCATATGAAAGATATTCATGCTCATGAAGCATATGAGTGTAAGGAGTAAATCGTGACTTGTACTTTTTTGTTTTCTCCACCCTGTTTGGTCCCTTTGGGGGTAACGACTTTTTTTCTTCTATTTAGATTGCAAGTAATCATCAGAAAATTAAAATCAATTGAATTTGAATGGTGTATCTCATTTTTCAAATGGCTTGTTTCTTGCGCTGCCACAGTCGAAATAAAATGTTGTATTACATTCGAAGATTTCTTATTCTTCTCTATGTCTATACTCAAATTATTCTTTCTCTATAAATCGTCGAGAATCATTTGATAAAACAAATCTCAGCGATTTCAAAAATACTGCTGCATTTTGGAGTGGACTTCTCGGAGCGATGTAACAGTTAAAAGATGATTGGGTTTTGGACTGCAAACGTTGAAATTTTGCAGCATTGGTCCTAGGTCCCGCGTTTTTTCTTTGCAACAAATTGATTATGTGCGAAACAAAATCCTCTTTTGACTGCTGCAGAACTCTATTCAGCTTCTTCTAAAAACCATCTCTTTCTTTGAAATCTTTGAGATTTTTGCTACCACGTGATTATCAAAAAAAAAAAATATAAAGTTCAGCAGAAAAGCTTTGTTCAACGAGAACTGCTTGAGTGTGAAAGAATTTAACATTTTTAGTGTTAGAGCGCATCAAGGATCTTGTTCTGATAACAAAGTATGCCACCAAAATTACCGATTTGTTAGTTATCGAGTGGATATCAAATCGCAAAAAAAAATGATGTGAAAATGGAAATGGTGTGCTCAACGATGTCGAGTACATGAGGCACCTTTTAAGGATTAATCAGTACCGAGAGCTATGCCCTCTGTCTTGGTTAGACACTGGCTAACAAGTATTCTTTGCAGCCTTCCAGCTGCAGTCTGATATCTCCATAAGGGCTTTCTTAGGAGTAAGTCCTTGCGGCGTGTGGAGATTGTTGATGATGAAGTACAATAGTAATGGAATACTTGTCTGCGATGCTGAACAAGCGGAAATCGTGGTGGGTCCTTTTTTTTGGCTCTATACTGATGTAGTGTGTAAAGCAAACGGGACACTTTTCCGCTATCCGGTCTAGGGCTCGGAAAATACTTTTTTTAAGCTATTTCAAAACGCAAGAATAGTGTATACCGTCTTTCTGTAGGGGTTATGAAAGTTTTTAGCGGCATTGATTGTTAATCAGTTCGATCTTTCCAGCACAGCCTCGCGTCTGCTCATCACGGTAATAGTACTGAAGTATTAAATTCTTGTAGAGGTCAGTTGCCACAGACAAGAAAATTTTCTCTCCTTGTACGTGAGCGTGTGCCATGTCGTCTATGTCAGTAGCCGCAAAAAAAACACATACGCGTTGTTACTTCAAGGTCTTATTTATACTTCTATATTTCGTTCAAAAAACAACAAGAATTCAAGGCTTAATTCAATAGCTCCCTATCACTTAGTCACTCATTCTCTATCACTTAGTTGGCCGCGGCACAAAATTCCATTCTTCTTCGCCTCCTACCTTCGCCCAAGGGCCGCCACTCCGCCCGTCAGCATGCTCCGTTTTGGAATCAAGCAGAGATGGAGCTTATTAGCATATTTGATGGAATAACATTAGACTTGTCAGACTAAAGCTCCGATAACATTTCTGACCGCACTTAACAGAATAAACACATTCTAATTTCATATTTTAGGCCTTTATGAAATGTGTTGATATATATATATATATATATATATGTATATATATATATATATATATTGGCAGAAGAGCCTAGACCAAGAAAATGACGATCAACAATCAATCACTTTTAGAGAATGCCGTAGTGATCTTATCATCGTAAGTTGGGTGTGAATGGTTCGGCGTCGATTCCTCTATATGTAGGTGCATCCCTGAAGAACTGACTAAACCGGAAGGCACTATGCTACCAATGAGGCTGAAAAGCCGAAACATGTGATTAACATCTTACAAGTGTTATAACAGACCTCATAAAAGCTCAAAATATTTTTGCAGGATGTATAAATTTTAAGTGATGTCTCAAAATTGCTGGCCGAAAGCGTTGATAGAATGAACATACAGTGCTAAGATTACCTTTGTACTAACGAGGTAATGATGAGCGTTCGTAGTTGACGACATTTAGCTCAACAAGAATTTCTACGGTTTGTCATTTTCTGAGGACGCTGTGGTGTTAGGTGTAATGTTTTTGGCGTGAAATTTTTGGTGTGCAGTTCGCGTTGCTACATTTGGAGGAATCCACATTGACGATGATGTGTTCTTCACGTCGAATGACATGGAATGGGCTGATTACGCCCCTTTGCCGCCTTAATCGGGAAGCAGAGTATTGTTGGCGATGGGGTGAGCATTTTCAGTTACTTGAAGAAACTCTATGCCGCTTTATTGGAGGCAATCAGTAACAGAGTTGGCTGATCGATTTGAGTTCCACAGTGTGGAAAATTTTCTCAGTGATAGAGCCTGTGGTGAGAAGTCGCAGTGTCCCGGCTTGTCATCTCATTCTTTTTGATCACTGGTGACGAAGAGTTTGAGAAATCTGGTGCACATTACGCGATCTATCATTTGAACATGGGTGGTGCAAGGCGAACTCCTAATACTATGTTGTCTTACCATCAGTTAATTCACTCCAGTCACACAAGAATGACACGACAGAATATATAGTTCTTGGATTCACGATACCGAAGTTATTATAAATGAGTTCATATAGTGTTAACCAACTTTCCTTCAACCTCGGCATTACCTCATCGATTCGAATCTTCTTCGCGCAACCGAAAATTGATTGTGGGCGGTCGACTCAAATCATTGGCGTTAAAGAAGACGGAACGTGTGGAGACGTTGGCCCGAGAAGTCAAAATAAAGTCAGCTTACAAAGTATTGAAACTTTTCTTGCTGGCTGATTATAATACCGATTACTTTAGGATGATGTGTCACGTGAAAAGCAATTATGTCACTCGATAACATCATCATCAACAACCGTCATGTATGCTAGTGCATAGCCGAGTGAGGTTCTTTATTCGGGTGTTGCTCACCGAAGAAGATTCGACTAGATCGACAGCGGACGCAACATCCACACCGAGGACAAACGCATTTGGACTGGGCTCGAATCGTTGGCTCTGAAGAAGACGAAACACGTCGAAACATTGGCAGAGTAAATTTATATTTGTACCACTACACCGAGCGCATGTTGCGCGATGGTCAGAGGTGCTCTGCGTCGCACACGAGGTCAATGGTTCCATCTCGCGCTCATGGTTCCGCAAGCCATCCATCCCTCCAGGGTGGGTAAATTGGTATCAGACCGGTCTCAGACTTGTTTGGATGGACAAACAGCATTGACTGGGTTCAGCGCGAAGCCGCCGCGAATTATTGTAAAGGCCACATATGCATTCAATCACCTCAAACGCAGTTAAAAATTGGAGACCAATGCGCGGTGCATCCCTCAGGGATTGATCAACGCTGAGAGCCTTACCTTCATCCTGTACCACTCGTAGTACAGACTAAATCAGCAAAGAAATTGTTCGTTATAAGCAATGTTGACCAAAGAATCTTGTTGTGTCAGTGCAAAGCCTCCGTGTTGAATATGTTACTGTAGCGATAGTATTACATACGCAGTGCGCCATTACGTATTTTTGCTATTGTGTTGCATCTCCAGTTCACCACTTGTTCAAGGTATATAGTTCACTTGAGTAGTTCGTTGAATTTTCAATGTCATGCTATAAGATTGTCCAAGATATCAGCTCTCTATATCTCAATTCTAGGTATTCCGAATTTCGCTCAAAAAGATCAAATAGCCCATCGACTCCCGTTTCATGTCATTTAGCGCTTCCTTATAAATGGAACTTGTTCTATTTCTTTTACGGCCTATAAAATACAATAATTTCTATAAAAATAAATTTAAAATGCTTGGATGATTGTATTGGCACGAATGTCCTCCCAACTTGAAGTATGAGAGCTTTTGTTTCAAATGATGTGGGAAGGAATTTCAGGTGAAGAGTATGCTGTTTGACAGCTCACCGTAAATAAGAATAAGATGAAGTCATTTCATTGATGGATGGAATGAGGACAAAGATCCACCGAAGGATTTTGTTGGCGTTCACGACAAGGTTTTTTATAGTCACTTTTTTTTGAAATTACGAATAAACAGAATATAAAGACGAACGCTTATGCGCAGCATCAGATTTACTGGTGATGACTATTATTAATCCACAACGTCCTGTTGAATAAGAAAGAAGCATTGGAATCAGTATCAACTTACTAGTCGACAATCAACTTTAACACACCCCCTGGTTTCTTAATGGTATCGCTCTAGTGCTATGCCCGCAAAATGGGAAAGAGGTTTAGAAGGTTACAAAATGGGTCTCAAAATTAAAATCACCTTGTTCCATCTAATAGGGATCATTACCTTCAAATTTAGATCCGAGGGAATCGACCAGACATTGTAACAAATGTGTAATAATTATGATGCGCAAAGGCGGGTGCAGTCGTTGTGGCTTTTTCGTTTACTTGACATTGAAGCGGAAAGATTTCGCTCAAAAGGGCGTATGAAGTTTGGAGATACTGTCAGACATACACGGTACTGTCGCTTTCGATCTTTTTGGTGGTGATTTGACCCACATTGTTTAATCTTTAAGCAATACGGAAGACGTTTCTACAACTTTCTACAACTTCTACAAAGTACCCGATTTTTTTCAGCTACCAACGCAGTAATTGCTTTGACAGACCGGACCTGTTTGACACGGTAATCACGTTGACAATGCACTTGAAGAAAAAATATTATTGATAAGAAGGAGCATACTAATACAATAAGCTGATAGTTATTATGATGCGCACGCTCAGTTTTTACTAGCGAGAAGTAATAAGCGTCCGATATGATTCTATTGTTTAATCCGTGTTACATAAAATATGTGATAAAGCAATAAAGACATTTCAAGTTGGTGTTGGAAAGTCAGAAATTAAAATTCACATCACATTTCAAGCCGTTCAATCAATGCGCAGCGAACACGAAGTGCTATGTCCATCCGACTTCTACTACCCATTTACTAAACCTTGTTGGATAACAAGTATGGTAATGAACTCAACAAAACTTGAGCTATTGAATTATTGCTTGTTTCTATCACATGTCGTCTTGTATTCCAAACACTATTTCGTACTTTGGCTCACTGCGTTCTTGAACATTTCAACTCCCTCAGTGATTTTCAATCACTGAGTTAATCCTTTTTCATGTAGTACCTTTGTTTTGGACTTTTTCGAGATCTCACTTAGAACAGTATGACTAATGACATATTTTAAGCCTTTAGAAAGACTTATTTAGCGCAAGACATGTGTTTAGGTCTATCAGGCTCATCAGTTGCACGGTGCCTTTCATTTTAACCTTGCACGGCTTGCACTGTATAAGTGCTATAACACGTGCCTCACAGTTTAAAAATGTCATGACAGATTTCACGAAAGGTGTTATCAATATGTCATCAAATTCCTGACAATATTTTGAGCTATGCATGTGGTCTGTTATGGGCACTTACATAGTGCTATACATGTGTTTCGGCCTTTCACAATGTGTATAGCACTGTACAAGTGCCCATAATACACCTTACGGAATGGCTAAAAAATAAATACGAGGCATAGTGAAATATGAGGCCGTCTGAAGAAAAATTTTCCAATGAAAGGTATGATATATTTGACGTGGCGCATGTAAATAGTACGTCTACGTCTCCTCTATGTAAGAGGTTGGTTACCATCGAGAGGGATTGAGTGAGACCAGAGGGCACTGTGCGATTGACGAGGCTGTGCATGGCCAAAACGCGTGTCCTACACTACATAAGTTCCATGCAGATCTCATGAAAGGCTCAAAATATATTACAAGACAATCATTTTTTTAGTTATGAATCTGGGAACTTCGATGTTAAGGAGTTTTGGTACTCAGAGATCGCTTTCCACATTCCTGAATGCGCTGTAACCATGCACAACAGATAAAATGTGTCGTAAATTTGCCTTCTTAGGTATCTTGCTGCTTCATCTAGGTCATGGTAAGTCGCTAATGACTGTCAAATAAGGCTTTTGTTCGCTTAGAGCATTAACGAATTTTTGACCAAATGAGATGGCTCACCCGCAACTACTGCTAAAATAAGATATGATCAAGAAAATTCTGTATTCAAGTCGCTAATCCTGAATAAACGTTATAGAATTCACTCGATAGATAATTGCGAACACCATAAAGTCATTGGGTCTTCAAAGTGTTCATTTTTCCGATATTTTGCAAATTTTGTAAGCTTTACCTGTGAGTCTGAAGACTGAATTATTTTAAATGAAGTGCTCATTCGTCTTTTAGAAGAGGAGAGGTGAACGGATAACAGAAGACAGCTTTGGTTGTAGTGCAGACGATTTCTACACCAGTAAATCCCTTAGTCTCCTTCACTCAGCCAGGACGCCATAATCAAGGACTCTTCCTCTGAACTCCTCATTTTTACGCTTTTCAGTGGATATCAGTGGGTTAGAATCCATGGAAAGCGACTTCGACAACATGCCTCTATAGAAATATTGATAACGCAGAAGCTGGGAAAGGGCTAGCAGAAAACCGTCTTTTGCAATTAGCGGCTTGAATGTGAGAATCTTTCGTCATATTTTCTTATGACAGTAGTTGCGGGTGAACCTTCTCTTCAGGTTAAAAGAGGTGTCGATGCCATAAGCAAGCAAATGCTTCACTGGAAATTCATTAGCGATCTCATCATGATCCGGATGAAGCAGCAAGTGATACAACAAGACAATTTTAGGATAAACTTTGATTATGACACGTCAGCTACGCAATCAGAAATACCAAAAACGATCTTTGAACACTGTTATTTCTGAATATCGACAAAAAATCTGCTGGTATTTTGTTCTGCCACAAGGCCGTGCATGCTGGAGACATGAATTTAAAGCAAAGCTTTCGTATTAAGAATTTCCTACCTAGATCAATTCTGAGAAGCATTCCAACGTTTAGCGGGGATGATGACCTCCATCAAACTCTCAACAGTCTCACCAAATCTTTCCCTTTTTTAGAGCACCTCTAGTCACTTCTTCAAACATTCAGGGCCATTATCCTCTTGAAGAGCACTTACTATAACTATGGTTTGTTGTAGTTGTGTCAGAACTAGATAACATTTCAGCTTCCTTGTTCTTTGTGTACACACCTGGTGTTGATGATAGCTATATGCCAGCACATCAGTTGAACTAGAGAATACGTAGTACAGTTCCACAGTTATTTGATGAGTCCACTATATCTTTCCTTATCTCCCACGTATGCAGAGAAAGAATAAATGTCATTAAAAAACTAGGAGAAGCTCCCGC
This sequence comes from Parelaphostrongylus tenuis, assembly GCA_019055375.1. Lineage (NCBI taxonomy): Eukaryota > Metazoa > Nematoda > Chromadorea > Rhabditida > Metastrongylidae > Parelaphostrongylus > Parelaphostrongylus tenuis. The sequence goes on from JAHQIW010006079.1 coordinate 39,390, forward strand.
ACAAAGACCGATCCTTCTACTCAGATAAGCTTCCCGGCATGTCGCAACACTTAGTTCCAAATCACCGATAAGCAAACAGCACCATGTTTTTGTCATAAGAGAGACGTTGATCACATCAAAGAACACCACTCAATCTATTTGCTTACGAGAGTCGAAAAACCTCAAGTATAACGAAAAGCATGTACTAGACTGAGAGTAGAGTATCTTGGATATTTGCAAAAGAATAGAAGAGTGCTTATAAACAGTTTCACCGATTTGAAAAAAGGTCTTTTCTGCTCATTGTGTAGAGACCGTTTATAAGCTATAAGTTTCTAGGAAATAATACCATGAAGCTTTCAGTGTCGATCTCTGTGTCGTATAGAAGCTCCTAACATTAGACTCCGTTGAAGATTGTAGTTGTGGTTGAGTGCTTATCTGACTATAGAGCAATTTACCAACAGACGACTGACCGACATATCTTGTTCATTTTTACCTCTCTATATTCTATTTTGAACCAATCGCTGACCTCGCGGAGATGTAGGAGGGTTAGTTGTATGAGATTCAGTTAAAAGCCTTGTAAGCGGCAGTGACATCTCTGACCTTGGTGAGATGGCATGTACGCTATGGTGGGGGTTTGCCTTTTACTTATAAGACAAATAAAACTCAAATAATAATAATGAGTTATGTTGGAAACATGTTGGTTTAAATCATAATCATCACATCACAGTTTTTTCTCACTGTGCTGATCCATTACATCTAGCTTTCATTACGTTCTTCGTGATAGTAAGACAGCGCCTTGTTTGCTGATTCCAACGCTGTGCTTATATCCAGAGGTTACCGCCGATTCACATAAAAAAAGATCGCACTAGCATAATTCTGGTCGAAAATCGATCGATATTTGCGCGCCCCCATTGCTGCCCTACCCAGCGGCCGGTGAGTTGGCCCACAACCGCGTTGTTCGCGCATGTGAATCAATATTATCTTCTATGCTAGTTCCAAGAAAGGGTCATTCCGCTTAAGCACAGCGTTGGCATCAGCAAACATTGCGCTATCGAATGATTACTAACAGTCTAAAAAGGAGCTCAGTCCAGCGAGAAATATAAGCGTCTAAAGCATTGTTTCATTTTGGATTTTACAACGTTATAAAAGAGCCTCGTCGTTAAACGACGACGTGGGGCTGTCGCCAGAAATCTAAACTTCCGAATAGTAAACTAAGACTTACACCAAAATTTCTGTCCAGCGAATGAGATCGGTTTTTCATTTGCCCCACATAACTGAAAAAACTCAAATTACGAGTTGTCTCTGTTTCGAAATAGCGAGAGGTGGTACCTTCCCCATTTCCAGTACGACGGTTGACTTCGTCTTCTTCATAGTCTATGCCTACTATGAAAAATCCTGTTTTATTACTCGATTGACGTGCCATAACTATGATAAAATCTAAGCCGAAAACTAAGCTAATAATCTAAATAGCAGGGAGAGTTTCTCCCAATATGGAGTGCCAGTAATCAAAACTCTATGGCGCTTCATCTAAGTATAATAAGTGGTGAGCAAAAATCTATATGAAGCAGGAATTGAACCCGTGTTTCACATTTACAGGAGGCGCGTGCCTACTACTACACCGCCAAGGCCACCGCTTTGCGGCCAGTCTTTTTTTGATATGAACTACTGATGCCGTCAGCAGCCAAAATGGGTTTAATCTAACAAGCTCATTTTGATAGTTTATCTTGTTTTTGTAGCAATTATAGTAATTATAACTAGAAACGTATTTTGTCAATTGCTTCTGAATGCCTGTATGAAGTCTATGTAGAACAGAGGATTGCATTATTTGTTCTAGACACAGATACGGAAACTGCCTGAGTTTAAGTATGTTATACCTGATCTCCTGTATGATATGCAGTGATGGATACATAAGAAAAGCGGACACATCATTATGTATTTGCATAAAACAGCAACCTACAACCTAGATGGGAGTCGAAGATCGGGTAAATACTCCTCTAGGTGCACATAAGGTAAAATGCATAACCACGACGACTTTAAGGTCGGAGTAGAAATCCTAAAGCGCGAGTCAAAATCGACAGCTCTCAAAATCCTCAACTCTACTGAATGAAGTCTGGAAATGCAAGAATAAAGAGAGATTTACTAAATTTGCAGATGATTCGGCGCCTTACCTCAGATTAACCTCTAGACCGAGATAGATTCATTGATTATAGTGCGTTAACAACACCCAGGTGATCTTACTTCACCTAAGGAGTTGAACAGTGAACTCTTCTCAATAGAATGCTTTTTGTTTGGTTTCCTAGTAGGATTTCTATCACAACCAGAAAGTATCAAGATATAAAATATGACTCTATATGTCAAAGTTTGATGACAAAATTGCCAAAATGTTAGCTATTATATTTTCGAGAAAAGCAGCCCGAAATATATCCTAAATAGGGGTATAATTCAAAACGTTGAAATTTAATTCCAACTTGACAGCATATGAACACGACAATATGATTATGAACTTGATCAATTCGGCGAAGAAATTGGGATTCTTTCCCACTAACGAATTTCCAAGCTTTATTTCGTTTTTCAGCAGTAATGCAGATCTTTGGACATTGATATTATGCGTCATAAAAAAGAGCAAAATATACACTCATGAAAGACACGTCTGATAACATGACAGAATGCTCAAAATAAACCTATAGCTGCTCGTCGTATCTAGAAATATTGCATAACAACATCGGGTGAGTGCGAAATGAACAATGAAGCTAATTGAACTGAGGTAGAGCAAGCTTCACATCAATTCCCAGAAGGAAACAAGCAACTGTACTTTGTGCCATCCTAAAAGTGATTCCTCTTAATTTTTGAACTATTTTTGCTTCTTTACAGCAGTCGTAAATATCTTGATCAAGCAACAAAAAGGTTCTTGAAACGGTAGGACGACTTTCATACCTTCTTTGAAGGATAGCGCGACCGAATGCTGAGAGGTATGACTCGTTTCTAGGCTCGAGATCCATCAGATATACAGTAATAAACATGGAAATCTGCAATTACATTGCCTTTTAAAAAATTGCTGGTCTCATCACACCTTCAGAGACGATTTTGAAATATATGATTTACTAACAAATAGATTTAGAGCTCTGATGTTCACATCTATCATCCATTAAGTGGTTGGATTTGATTGGGGATAACGTTCTAACATTAGCTTCTGTAGGCTTGCCGGCTTGTTGAATTGCTGTATGCCAGTCAAGAAAACGTGAGCTTTCCTCAATAGTCAACACAGCTGGATTAGGGAGTGCTAGTAGTTCAAGTTCTAGTAGAAACAGTTGACTAATTTTGCGGATAAGAGGGAAATTAGAAGCAGTGAAAAACGATATTTATCAAGACTACATTGTTTCCTGTGAAGGCAGTGTATCCTGCAATTACTTTACCGACCGTTTGAGGGTGATGCAAGAGAATTGTATTAATGTTTCTTTTCTATGTGAAGAGTTTTTTGATTCAAACTTCAATCGAACTTGTATTCAATTCTTCTGAAATCGAAATTCCGTACATGACAGAGTCAATTTACTCACAGGTCTTTTGTCAAGAATATTAGACTGTATTTCTGGAGGAATATAGTCCTTGACGTCATCGATTTCTGGAGTGCACATCTCCGTTTCGATGTCATACAGTCCAGGAAGCATTTCATCGCATCTGAAACACTTACTTACGGGTTACAAAATATCTATGACAGTTATATGACCATGGAAATTAACCAACGGATCCATTCCAGATGCCGATTTTTTTTTCAAACCAAACAACTATAAATTACGAGGAGATTATAAAGCCTATAAAAATTGATAAACGGGACTTTCATGGCATTTTCTTGCACCCTAATAGGTTGCGTTAAATCATCGTTACCGTTTTGGTTTCAATGATTTTTGCAAGAAAATAGCATTATTTTGATATAGCTTAATTGCGCATTTTCTTGTGCACATTTATATACAGCTTATCTATACTTGCCATAAAAATGAGTTGTCTTGGGAACAAATTCACTTGCTACCCAAGAACGAATAACGCGTGGGGGAAAAGGTAGTGAAATGGAGTGCAAGATCAGTGGAACTTGCGGCAATGATACGGTTAAGCTAAGGACGGCAGTATACAGTCGAGACATTGATCTCTTAATAAAAAAGTGGCAGAAAGTTATTGAAGTCGATGGAAAAAGCCTTGATCATTAATCTTTTGTGCGCAACAAAGTATTGTAAAAATCATAATTTAAGATCAAAACGGCACGAACTTTTTATACAGCCTATCAAACAACTGTAAACTATGAGAAGACTATAAATGCGTAACAAAAACAAACCCACTTGCAATCGTTGTCAATGCTTTTATGGGTTGAGAAATGTTTTGAGGCAGAAATTTTTGCTGACTGAGCTTTTAGTTGCTTGCAGAAATCGCAGAACACACTACAAATAATACAAATTTTGAAGCCCAGTCTTATTATGAAGCTAATAGTCTCAGTGTTGAAGAATAGAATAAAAGTAGAGAAGCGTAAAATTGTATATCAGACAAGCTGTTTTCATTATAGTAATCAATGACGATGAGATAGTGGATGTTTGATGTGATTGCTCGGGTTTAGGCTGTACTTAGCTTTCGTGTGCTATAAATCTAAAAGCAAGAGCAATTCCAGTAGAGAGTGCTTGCCCAATAGAAAAGTCGTCACCAACGACAACACTTATTTTTCTGAGTAAGCACCTACAGTCAGTTGGGATGTTAGATTAATGTAGGCGTACAATATTGGTAATTAGGTTAATCAAAAGATACAGCGATGAAACCGAATTGTATGTTTGAACATGATTGCTAACATCAAGGATGAGTGAGCGAAGGAAAGAGGGGTGAATGAGAATCAAACTTACCAGAGTGTTACCTGGGCTAATTCTTATATAATCAAAATGCTTACTGATGATAGGTGTGTTTAGATATATCTGTAGTACAAATAAACGTCAGTATGAGGATTCTTAGAGAAGAGATCCATCTTAACTCCTAACAAGGATGCTCGAAGCATTTCAGTTTTCTAGCGCCTTTCAAGGTGATTAGGAGCATAGCTAGCCCATAAAATAAGGTGGCCTACTGTGCTTCATCACTCCCCTGCGCATGGGTGCGATATTGGGTTCTCCCATGGTTTCTTTCGCTTTCGTTGATTCAATTGTTAATTATTCAAAGAAATTACTTGATTGAAAGCGTAATTACTACAATGACCAGTGACGTGACCTAGGTAAAGAATAAATACTTTGTTTCCACAAATAATGAGGTTAGCAATCATATAAGTCGGTAAATTCACTTTCGGGCTGATTGTAGTACTCAAAAATTTCCTCTCACAATGCTGCTTAAGGGTCCGGAAGAATGATAATCCGATACGCGAATATCTGAACTATTGCGGTGTGTCTGATACTGTAGTCTAGCCCAGTATCTCCAAAATGTGGTGAGTCGACAGTGCAATGAGAGGTCGAACGTTGTCCTGAAGAAGTGCGAAAATGAGTCGTTTCTGACGTTTCTCTCGCATTGCTGCCTCCACCTTTCGAACTTGCTCCCTGTAGACGTCGGCATTGATTGTCCGCTTGATCCGTACAGTTCTCAAAACAACATTCCCTGTCAGTTCCAGAAAACTGAGAGCATAATCATTTGAGAATGCATTGAGTGCCCATCGAAGCATCAGTTTGCGGTGGCCCATTTCTTCTAGATGGAGAGCGATGGTGTCACCCGTATCCAAGTGATACTAGAACATCCTCCAACATAACATGGCTTTTTGACATTAACTCGATCTAATTTAGAAAGAAACTGAATGATACATCAGTGCGAAAGACATTATGGGAAAATGCAAAATATCAATTGTTCTAGAAAGTCAAGTACAAAAAATTTTGCTCAAAGAGTAAGGACTTGAATTCATATTGGAAATTTCTTTGACCAATCATGAGCTGTTCAGATACACTCCACCAACTTCCTTCGAGTTTTGAGCACAGACATTGGTTAACTTTTTCTCGTCAATTTTCTTTGAGCATGGAAGTGTGGGATTAGAAGGATCTGGAGTACCTCCGATTCGTAACTCCACCTCAGCAACAAGATTTCGTATTGGTCTAAGAATTTCCACGCCTACAAATACGAAAAAAATTTTCTGAACTTATTCGCTTTGTCAAGAAAAATATTTACAGATGATAGTTGTTTTCAATACAGTTGAAATTGTGAAAGAAGGGACCCGATCTTTTTATTCTCGTAGCACTGGAAGATTCTTGAAAATTAATTGGAGTGTTCTCAATCGCAGCTCTCTCACAATCTACTAGTGACACTCTAAGAGTGAAAATTTTTTGAATTTTTGAGCGCTCTGTGGGCGCTCTGTTTTTGATTGAGAATAATGTGCAAATAATTAGCACGACGAGTACATAGAACTTCTTACCTTCGGCCTTAATCTTGATACATCCTGGAATCACTGGATTTTTAGGCACTAGCTGAACTTTGTCTGGATTGAAGCGTATTAATGGTCGATATTTGTTAATGTCGATTCCTTTCCGTTGTAGGTACACTGTAAAAAAAATTGAAAAAAAACTGTAACAATTACAGAGAAATCACACTCCTTTTCGCAGAGAAATTCTGCGACATTTTTTCTCAAATTTCTGGGATTTTTCTGCTTTAACTATTATTGGCTCTTGTAAGGAAATATTATTACAATGTATTCGGGCTTGTTAAAATCAACTTAGGTCTAGAAAATCTGTAGCGAAATAGTAAAATTTCACTTTTGGCCTTTTAATCATCACCTCAAAAAAGGAAGTCATTGGAACACGGTATCTGTACGCATCAAAATCCGTCTACATTCCTTGTAGCAACCAAGGATGGTGGAGTCCACAAAGTTTTTTCGAAATGTGGGCTATATTGTCAAGTTTTTAGGAAAGAAAAAAGAATAGATCACAGATGTAAGGATGGTAACTAACTTCCAAAAGACAAAGTTTAGATAAGTGTTAATTATACAAGTTAAGATTGATGAACATTGCCGTGAAAGGGTTGGATTAGCGCGTTACTCAATCAGTAGCCATATATTGGGAGAAATGACTCGTGTTGAGAGATGTTCAAGTTAATTATCCCTATATTCCTGATATAGCTTGACAAAACCATTCTTAATACTCCACCCAAAACTTTGTGTGTCCGAAAAAACTTTGCTCAGAAAGGTGGCATGCCTACCAATACCGCAAGGGTGTAGTGTGATTGTTTCAGAAGAGGTCAAACCAACAGCCTTATGCTTATTGCATGTCATCTTTGGAAACTGTGTTCTGCTCACAATCGCACATGACCACTTGAAAATTTCAACATTTCGTGAAACGTAATGGCTCAATTTTTTCAAATTTTCTCCCATATTGCTCTGTCCTTTGCCTCTAAAAAATTAACTTCAATTTTTTTTTTGAGAAGGAGAAGCGCTATCTTTTTATGATGCTGGTCGCCAGAAAAGAGCAACTAAGTGCGACGCAGACATTTAGTAACGATTGCTGGATAGTTGTTGGGTAGCAATGGGTAATAATGGTAGGAAAGAAAAAAAGAACTGGTGTAGAAAATAGCAGACATTCGGCCGAACATTAATTGTTAACGCTGTTCTCAGGCCTGAAAATACGGTATGAAGATATTCATTACTGATTTTGAATAACAGATAGATTTTATTAATAGGTTACTCGGTCCTGCAACGAAATTTCAGGGCATCCCAAAGCGATATGGTGATCAATTTTATTATATGAACAGGATGATAAATAACTTCTGCACATTATGCATTATGCATCTATTAAGGCATAGTTCGTTGATAGCTATTATCAGGCAAGGCGTCACTGTCCATGAACTTTTGCTGGACGAAGTCGGATCAAAGCGTCTGTAAACAGTATCGACTGTTGTGTGTTTAGAATCCATACTCAGTCCACTCATTACTAGGATCACTTCTTAATAATCTAGCCTAAGTTTGTCTAATTGCAATAAAACTTTGTATAGTCTTATTATTCATCTACAATTGTAGCTTTCTAAGTATAACGCAAGAATTCATGAAGAAAAAACTTCTCATCAGTTATCTTTCACAGTCGTATTTTTTTTCGACAAAATAAACGTTCAATTTTTTCACTAAAGCAATTACAAAATTCCGTAATTCATCCAGTATGTGTCAATGAATTCCATGAAAACTCCAATCTTTGACACTTTCAGTAAGAAATTAAAAAATAATACAACTGAAACTGTTTTATTTTCAAAAAGATTATGCATGTCAGTCTATCGCTTTGTAATCGACGTGACTGCGGGTCCACTAATTACCTTTTTTTAACCCTTTCAATTTTCAGAGACCTCCACTTTTTCTCTCAACCCCCAGATACTCATAATGCATGCCTTGTCAATGCGCTTGACAGGATGTTCAAATTAGCTTTGTCAGCTTTTCGGCTTCTATAAAACTCTTCAAATGAAGGCAGATACTCAAGTGAGTGTCATCAATGGATATGCAAAATCTACTTTTATGTCAGAATGCCCTGTAATACATGTTTCGCTGCTTGTTCGAGGGCGCAGCATCGGCTTAACCGAGAAAACCCCTCGAGGCGTTCAAATAATATTGGAACTGATATTTCGTGGGACCATGTAACCCTGAATGATCGCAAATGGTCACCCTACTTCATTTTAGGACGGAAAACTTTTTTTTTTTGGATCGAAAAACTCCTGATTTCTTCACCGCAATGTTCATCGTAGGTAACGTGATGATGAATGAGTCTGCGAGAGATTTTGCACTCTGATAGATATCTCTGGTGGCCAAAATGATACGCTCGCTCACGGGTGAAGTCGACAACACATTTTGCTTAGCACAATTAGGACGGGATATTGATTGGAGCGTGTTAAAACATTTGATCGAACAGGTTTTTCTTGATTCACTCGATAACCTGTATGGGTGCGTGGTGTTGGAGTGAACGGAGCGTTCGGAGAATCCTTCAGTCGTCTCCAGGATTTCTTTCACGTACAGAGTCATAGATCGTGCAGCTGCGGGCGAGCAATAAGTTATTCGTCAGTTTATGATCCCAGTCCAAGTCTAATTTGTAATAGAAATAATCTATAATTTACATGGAGTACGGCCAGTTAGTTTTCAGATAGACGGTAATCACCAGAATGAAAAATTTGTGAGCTTAATGGCTCATTCATTTGACTTCTTTCGACACTACTGGGGACAGAATGACGGATACCGTGACATCTGCCTAGAACGCGCAGCCGCTAATTGACACCGTATAATGCGCCAACGGAGGTGAACATTAAAAAAAACTTCAAGCACAGTTCGCCAAACAGATGGTTTTTTTGCAGATTCTAGCGATGACTTAACAACATTATGGTGTAATCAATCCATAGATATAAGTAGGATTGATACCTTTAGATGTTGACAACATACGTAAAGATCAAGAAGTCATCAAAAATCGAAAACGATTCAAAAAAGCAGAGAAAAAAAAACAGAAACGATAAAAAGACAAAACAAATAGTTGTAAGAGAGGTTTTGTTTGATGGCAACCAACTTTGATGGTTGTAGCTTACCAGGTGAACATGCGCCGGAAACTCGAATGTCGACTACGGCCTTCTCATCTGCGTTGACTCGAGACGTTAACGTGAAAACGAGAAGTAGCAGCAGCGCAGCGCAGCAACGATGCAGCATTGTGCGTGCGATGTGGGAATGGCTAACCACGCAACGCTACCGCCCCGTCGGAATGCGATGCTGGTGGGGTGAAAGGGTGTTTTCTTCGCCTCTTTCCTACATAGCGCTAGGCTCGCCCTCTTCCAAACATATTTGAGCCTCTCGAATTTTGACGTTGAAAAGAAATGTGATAACTGATCACCTCAATAGGCAAGCATAGAATTGTATGTGCATGACTGGAATGAGCATGGTTGAGCTAATGTTCAGCTATTTTCAGGCAGCTCCTTCAATGTAGAGGCTTGTACCGAGTCTCACTCTAGGGTATATAAGATATGGAGGAAACTATTTCGTGGCACGTTGATAAGCATGTTATCTCAGACATAAAACTTTTTCAAGGATAGCTTATACTAGAGCTACAAAGACGCTACTGAAGCCTTTCATCTGGTGGAAACAAAAGATTCCATCATTGCTTCTCTATTCTATTGTTTCTATCGGAAACAATGTCTATTCATTTCGAGTAGAACCAACAAAAACCCGTTTTTTATATCGCGTTTTCCATATTGATTAGAGAACGCGTTCTTCAATGATCAAATGAATACATGCTATTTTACGTAAATCCAGCTTGATAAATGAACGCGGAATACTTGATTGATCCGTCACATCGAAGAAATTTGGATGGACTAGAAAATATTCACCCAGCTATGTTAGCAGTTGAGCAGGAAGTTTTCTTTGCTTTCTCGTTAATCGCTCTAAACTGTTAAAACCATTGACGAGGTGTGTGGGGAAGGCAGTGTTTGTAATCACACAACCAGAATTTTTCTATGCAACCACACTGCCGTATTTTTATTTCCAGAAAAAGCTACTCAAACAGAGAATCATTTTGTTAAAGCACTCACCAGGAACCTCCTTTTGGGCAATGCCATATTCTCCAGACATAAGCTTCTATGTTCCCAAGAAGAAGCTTGCCTGTGCAACTCGCAGCGATGTTGAAGCACGACCATATAAAGTAAAGACTCCATATACGAGTAACAGCATTTTTAGCCTTGCTAGAGCTCAAAGAACAAATACCTTCTGAATACAAACATCTACTGGAAGAGGAAAATGGACTTCTTGAACAGCATTGCCGCCGGTGGGATAAGATATGTGCAGCTTCATAAATCACGTTACATTGGTTACCCTCACCGCCATAGGTGATGGTAAACAAGACAGTAAATTGAAGAGGCTAACCATAAGTTTGACGTTGATCAATCTATGAACGTTGTGCCGTACAACAGTTGATTTCATCATGCATCGCAGTTGAATGCTTTTCAGGCCTCTGCAATTACTGAGGGGAGCCGTGGCCAAATGGTTGTAATGCTCGTAACAGAGCATATGGAGCCGAAGCTCAACCCCTCCCCCCTCCTCCTCCCCGAACACTGTCCGGTAGTCAACAACGAACTTCTCATGGAACGCCAGAGCCACGCGATCCTTGTGATTAGAGAGACGCGCTCAACCAGCTTTCCACGAAGAATAGAACGAAAGGACGATTTAATGCTAAAGTACACAGTGAAAAAAAAACTGTGAAAATGGCCAACAAGGTGCCAAAATAATGACTTATCAGAATTCATCAGGTTAGTACTTTTGATGACAAGTCTAATACTCTCTGCCAAGCTCAAAAATTGGAAAACTTCGTGGCATGAAACACAGGATCAAACTAACTACCACGTGTGCACGGCGTGTTACCTCAACACTGTGTTTTATAACATCTCAGGTATTCAATAGAACTACTGGGTGTATAAATATGACTGCGCCGTTTTTTTTTCTGTTCAGCAATAGTAAAATAAAGATATGCAAATTATTCTTCTATTGAAAGTGCGTAAAATGCGAGTAAAAAATATCTATATTTTTTTCACAGAGGAACTATTCTGTGTGATGGTTTTTAATGTTTCTTTGAGATTGACGACTTTTCTACCCAAAAACGCCATATGCGGAAACATTCTGTGCAGATTTATTAAGCAAAATGTGACTGCGGTTGCTTGATTTTGGTCTCGCTAACTACTACGCATTTTCTTGCGAATCATTTTGACAAAAACAACTTGCCTATATTTGCTTTAAGATGAAGCTGTCGTGGGAACAGATTTGCTTGCTACTCATGCACAAATGGCGCGTAGGAGAGCGATGCTATTGAAGCGGCGCACAAGATTAATGGATCTTGGAGAGACCTCCAGCTTAAGACAAGTACAGGCAAATTGCATAACAAAACGTTCGCGAGAAAATGAGCAAATGAGCGGTTACCAGGTAATGGAATTTCAGTGTAAAATTCATATCGAAAAACCAGAACGGCACGAACTTTGCAGTTTTGTTTGCATGATAACGTTTGACTTCATGTGCGAACGCCAATCGAAAACGTCATAAAGAACTGAGGTGTGAGGTCTTTAGAAGGTTTTACCTTACCCGGCTTACTCTTCCGTCACTGCACCGTTTGATTACCACTTCTTTTTCAACCAAATCAATTACCAACAGCAAATTTGAAAAATGGCGTTTTTCGGGTATGAAAGTGTTAATCTCCAAAGTCCTTTAAAACCACCGTATGGAAATATTCGTGCAGAAAGCACGCAAATAATAGCGTGATTACAAACTTTCAAATGTAAAAAGAATTTGCACACACCTTATTCATACTATTATTACAGCAAAAAAAAAACGGCGGTGTCATATTAGTACATTTCGTAACGAGTAGCTGAGGAAATAATCACATATGACTTGTTGTATGGTTGTTGACTAAGATAATAGAAAATTTTGTGGACATATATCTTGGGCGATTACAATTGGAAATGTTTTTGAGTTTAATTGATCTACAAAGAAGCTCAACACGGAGTTCCTATAGATCAACAACTAGAGTGAAACTGCTGCGCTCTATACGATCACACATCTTTTGGATCAATGAAAAAGACAGGTATCTTAATCAAAAGCTAATTAAGTATGCCTTGCACAGATTTACATGTAAATGCCTTCACTGGTCAGTTGACTTGTATTCTTCTCGTTTCATGCAGGAATTTCGCAACTTTTTGAGCATTTATATAGATGGACAACCCGTAGTGAACTTTTGTGAGTATTTTTGATTGTTGCAAATTTGTTCTAGAATTAATTTCTGATAACATCGGACAACGCGTTGAGTGCAATTCATTCTGTCCGCCATCAATGCAATGCTGAAGAAATGTTTTTTTTTATACTTTGCCGCTCTCACGAAGAAGACTTGAATGAGGGATTTTGTTCAATGATACGATATATTTTTCAATGTACTATCGGTAAAAAGGGGGGAAAGTAACTCTTTTCCTAGTTTTTTGAGACTTTCGACTCCTACATGCTCCCAAACATATTAAGCACAGAATATCTCATAAACGTTGATTAACAACTAAGACAGCAATATCTCTTTAGCGTACGTGTAAAGCTTTCAACTTCTTAGATACTTCAAGGTGATTGTTCTCACTTACTGATTATGACTGAAACACGGCCGAAACAGCGAGAGCGTGGTTGGTACAATTGCGAACATTCACGCCTGCGAAATGGGTATTCGAGGTTCAATTTTACATCGTATACCTCACAATTCCGAGATCCGTTCATACTCAGTAATCTTATGGTTATATCTTACTTACTACTGAGTCGAAAATAAACTAGGCAGGCAAGAGTTAATGTTGTGAATTGCAAAATTATCGTCGGCTCTCGAAAAAAAAGGTGTTAAATGCGAAATAGCGGTAACCAGTATCCGGTACCGGCGGCCGGAAAATGTATCATTTTGTAATTTTAACCCGTTACTGCAAAGATAAACTTCCAACAAGCTCTAACAGTGAATGGCTCTGTCAATCATCACAATTAGATGATGTAACATTTAAGTAGTAGCGATACAGACTAGAAAGGGTTTTATTGGAACCGTGGCTGGTCAGCTATGGAATGACACTGTGCCGTTCTAACTTACTTCTTCGTTTATGATTCCTAGGATCCAATTAGTTGGAGAGAAGAGACTTCTGTAGACTCCCCAGACTCCAATTAGTTGGGAGAAGAAACTTCCTGTATCTTCCTGTATTCGATGAACACCGTATGACTTCTAGCAAAAGTCATGGCACGGCTTTAAATACCGTGAAAGATGAACATGAACGACTTGGATATGACTTGCATACAAACCGTAATTCTAATAGAGCGTAATCAGCTTTCGAAGGTCTGCAATGTTTGATTTGCAATCTGAAAAAGAAAACACGTGTATATTGCCTTCACAAGATTTCAGAAATGCAATTTCAATGTGGGCAAAAATCTCCAGATACAAATTGCATAATGAGTGGGCGGGAAGCATGGCAAATTTGAACGGCTCGTTTCAGGTGTTCCACATTTAGCGGAACGCCAATTTCGACAATGGAAACACTCAAGGACGGCGTTTAGCAAAGCAGTCTAATACTAGCTAACACTCAATGTTGTCGAGAAGCTTGCGCTTAAGTTGTGAAGAGTGTTGTACTGATTTGTTCACGAAACA
>JAHQIW010006080.1:0-79285 GCA_019055375.1 Parelaphostrongylus tenuis
GATGTATGGATGATATTCCTACTATTCAAAATGAAGCAACCATGATCTCTTCTTGTCTGGCAAAGTGGCTATTTTCCTAAGATCACTGAGTAATGGCGCAATTAGTATTTTCCCTTCTACAATAACATCGTCAATTGCTTACTGAACACAGAGTCTACTTGAAACACAAACCTGCACTACACTGCATACACCAGAACGGGTGTGAGTGAAACATTAAATTGTGAAAGTTCGAGCTCAATGTTTCTATCTCCCCTAAAGAACCCCTTTCTCCCATCACAGGCTGCTATGCCTACAACAGAATTCGTGTTTGCCTACACACAACCGTGAACCAAAAGCAGTCACGTTAGAAGACAGAGCTTTCACGCACGTGGCACAGACAAAGTGTTAGACGTAGGGGTTTCTGCATTGTTACAAGTTTTATACAGCTGTCCTTATGTCGAGCTAATTGCTTACGAGAGCAACAGCACCACCCTGCCAACGTGCTCATAACACATGTTCTGTGGCTGCTTTAATAGAACTGCTTGGAATTTACAGCAAAATAACTTTAACTTTGAAACTTATGGGCCAAAACCTATCTGATAAACCCCCCCACACTGGACATCTGGGACGGTATTGTGAGGCACTGCTCTGAGAGACACAGAGGAGATGTTTTCAAGGCAACAATCAAGCTTCAAAGAACCATTACTTTTCAGTCCATCAGCATGACGGTAAAATGCCTCTTAAAAGACTCATTCAGGCTGAGTGAAGTGGACATTTTACAGCACACCAAGACAAAATACTTATATAACGAAGCTGGTGGTGTATTCTGGCTAAGTAGGTGGTGCCACATAAAAATTCTGTTTGTAGCTCGCGCATCTAGGTAGAAGAGGTTTATCAGCAGATCAATCTCTAGTCATCTTCCTGTATTAACCGTCTTGTGCTAGTGTAGTGGGTCTCTTATGTTAAGCAACTCCATGTATGAATTTTCTGCAAGTGGCTGAGATTGGCACGGGACAAATACCTCTTCTATGTTCTGTTTTTACCTCAGGCAAAAAAATCATTCTTCCAAAATGTATGAGACAGCATTACCAATCTACATGCTGCTATGAGCTAATAAAACACACAGTGATCATAATCAGAGCAGGGTACCAATCATTAAAGTTCACTAGGTGTCAGGTCCCTGGGTTGAATGTTTGCATTTTAATCATCACATGTAACCCTCACAAAACCATGAGAAGTTTATACTCTTCCTACTTACAGATGAAAAGCACTGAACTCGGAAAAGCGAAGGTACTTGTCTGAGGTCGTGCCAGCTAAAATAAACGGTACAACTGGGATTCAACCCAGTCTTCCAAACTCTTAAATCACGCCCTTATCTACCACATTATACTTTTTCTTGCTCTTGTGACATCTTGATAGGGAGTCATCCCTCTTAGGAGGGGGAACGAAAAAGAAATTCACCTGCGACACGATACAAGATATAACATTGTGCCCCTCTAGCAGAATGCCTAGAAAAGTTTTTGCTATTCTATACAATGGAGATAGAACAACACTTGTGAGGTGGGTCTAGTTGGGGAGCTTTAAAGCATGGAGCTGAGTGTGTGGTTGCTCTGACTGGGTTGGTTCAAATCCACCAATGTTTTAGAGAGCGACGTCTGTCATACACTGGCCACTTCAATCCTCGCGCGTGCGATTTAGTCCTTGCCATCCATTGATTTGCGAGTTTAGGTTGGCAGAGACAAGACCCATATGAGTAAATAACTAAAAACTGCACAATGAGACCCAATACGACATCAGTACCACTTTGCCTCGGGCAGGGCTATGTTAGGTGGGCAACAGAGGGACTGCCAGAGGGCTTCCCAGGGGTTGCTGGATCATGAGATTAGCTATGAGGGAGCCAGCAGAGCAGGGGGGCAGCCCACATCCAAGGGCAGGAGGTGGGCTGGGCCGTCTGCACCACATAACATCTGGCAGGAGATGATGCTGGGGGCCAGACAAATAATGATTATGTTTGCTTACTTCTCTGTGTCAGGCCCTGTGCAAAGCAACTCATGCCCGCCTAACCCACTGCGCTAGGCACTCTGATGCCCTCTTAAGGGGTGAGGCTGAGGCCAGAGGGGGGACAGTGACGCAGCATGAAGTTTGAACAGCAAGGGGTGGTGAGGCTGGGTGCGCTAAGTCTCCATCATCCCATCCCAAAGCCCACGGGAACTCTGTGCCGTGTGGCCGACATGGGGCTCAGCACGCTCCCGAGGTCAAGAAGGGGTTGCATGAGGAACTGGCAGAGAGAAAACCACCTCTGGCCTATAAGGAAAAGTAGGGGGAGATGGTGGGTTCAGGGCGTGAGACTCCTCAGACTGCTAAGATGCAGCAGTTTCTTTTCTCTGCAGCACAAGACTGTTCCACCTCACTGGTGGGCTCCTCTGTTTTGCTCATCAAGTCACCCTTCGCGGCTTGGGGCATTCCAAGACCGGGGGGAAATCTGCATTGGGGACACGTGATCCCAGACAACCGAATCCTTTCTTCCCACACCACTTCTCCAGGCTCCTCACGCATTTATCACCAGAATCGAAGTCTTCCTTGGGAGCCCTTTTTGGTTGCCGGCCGTGCTGAATGGTTGAAATTTTCAGACAAATTATGCGTAATTTCATCTTTGGCGAATCCCCAGAAACATGGATGGCCATGTTTTGCTGAATGAATGCCCTCCGCTCTCTCAACCAATGTGGTTTCTGATGTGGTCATCACATGGTGTGGTGCTCTGGAATGGAGCCCGGAGCTTCAGGTGGCCAACTTCGGCTCCTTCCGACTAAACATCTTGGATGGATGGAGAGTGACGTGGTGTCAGGCAAGCGAATATACGTTCCACCGACCTTGGGAATGAAGAGCAACAAGGACCCCACGGGATACTCTTAGTCATGTTAACCAATATTTTATTGGTTTCTGAGAACACACTGACATTCTTCTAAGAACTTTACAGGTGGAATTCATTTAATTGTCATGACAACCCTATAGGGTAGATGGTACTTAGTACCCATGTTCCTGATGGGGAGACTGAGGCACAGGCAGGTTTTTTACACCTTGCCCAAGGTCCACAAAATCCGTTAGTGGTAGAGCCTAGATCCACTTCCAGGTTATCTCACTTAGAGCCCAGAGTCTTTATCACTTCTCTACTAATTGCCTCCTGGGGGCTTCCCAGGGTGGCTCAGTGGTAAAGAACCCGCCTGCCAGTGGCAGGAGAATGCAGGTGTTTGATCCGTGTGACGGAAGATCCTCAAAGGAATGGCAGCCCACTCCAGTATTCTTTGCCTGGAGAATTCCATGGACGAGAAGCCTGGCGGCTACAGACTATGGGGTCACAAAAGATCAGACATGACTTAGTGACTAAGCAACAACAAATTTCCTCTCAGGAGAAAACTAAAGAGGCAAGATCCTTCTGTGGAACAACAGCTAACACGTGCTACAAAGCAAGGTGATGCACCTCTCTGTAGGACTTAGGCGTTCATTACAAGAAGGGAGCAAAAACTAGATAGACTAGCTTATGTTTTCAAATCCTGATGCTGGTAAAGTCACAACAGAAATCAAAACCAGAAGCTACTTTCATTTCTGAGAACAAACCCACTCCAAGAAAGAAGGCATAGAGAACAAGTTAATAATGGCCTAAATATAAAGGCACAGCTTCAAATCCAACCTACTATTAATTAATTTATGTATTGCCACTAGGGAGGAGGCAGTTAGTATTAAGTTAGATTAAATTATGGAGCAAGCTTCAGCATTGCTGTGACTATTTTCAACAGTAATTATTAAGTTGCTACGCCTTCCCTCCCTAATAAAAACCCTTCATTCTCATTTTCCGAATGCTTTGCTATTCACCTGTCGTGAGCTTCTTTGAACAGGCATGACAAGCTTTTCATATTAAAGACACTTTTCAAAGACAGCAAGGAAATCTTGATTTGTAAATCCTAGTAGGCTTTTGATCCAAACTGGTGCTCTAAAGAATATCTGTCTCCAGCTTTCTCTGAAGGGTTTCTGGGTCTCACTGCTGAGCTGAGAGAGCACCTGCCGAGACCAACAGCCCTGAAGAAACTATGGACGCTGGAAACAGGGAAAGGGGCACTGAATGGGAAGTCCAGAGGCCTGGAGAGCACCACCACTTCGGAGATGTGTGGATCTGCCTTCAGCTTTCCTATCTATAAAATAGAGGCCCCCAGCTGACTACCCTCCTTGGGTTGGCAGGAGGCGCAAATATACACCGAAGCTGTCTGGAAACAGCAAACCACACAAATGTAAATTGATTAGATAAACTAGTTAACTGATGAGTTAATTAACTAATTACATTGGCCAATTAATTAATTGATAGTCTATTCACTGTTTAGGTGATTCACCGGGTTACGGTAGAACCTAAAATGGAAGGGCTGAGTTACTGCCCAGAGGCCCAGCTCTGATGACCTCTTGCCCCACTATTCCTGCTTCGGATTGGAAACAAACTTCCCCACTCCCTCTAATGAGCCATATCCTGGCTCAGATCCTGCCATAAAACACTGCTTTTGTGTGCTCCCATCAGCGCCTGAGGACCCGAAGGCTGTCCATGCCTGAAATGGTCCAACCTTCCAAGGAAAAGACCAAAGGGACTCTTAGCAAGGTCCACTCATTCCCTCGCCTCTGCACCAATCAGAGGACCAGGGAATACTTGGTACTTGCTTCCCCAGTTGCTCTGCCCTGAGTAATTCATTCATCCACTTGTAACTGTGTTTACTGAGGGTGCACTGTGTGACCAGGCTCGTGTGAGGAAGGACGAGGAAAACATCCTGCCCTCAAGGAGCTCAGAGCGGAGCAGGAGGCAGCGGCCCTGCGGACAAAGTGGTCAGGAAGGTCTGCCGAGAGCATGCTGTGGGTGGGCAGACAGAAGCCACACTCTTTCAGGAAAGAGGAGGAGGTGGGGAGGAGGAAAGGCAAGGCTAAAGAGCTCCTGCGGAGGTTGAATGAAGTCACTGCAACTCCCAGGTGCCAAGTTCCAGATTCACTTGCAGTGAAGCCAACTGCAGGTCCCTGACAGACAGCAAAGTGACTAAGGTGTTAAAAACTGTTATTGTTTCAGTATCGCAAGTCAAAATAAAGGAGAACTGACAGAGACAGAAAAACACTCATGATGGTGTATTTACTCCTCCCTCACCCTAAACCCCATGGAGATTCTGATTCAGTAGGTCTGGGGCAGGAGAGCACATGTATGTACTAAGAAAGTTCTACAGGATATAGTATCTGGCCTGCAATGTTTTCTGTTGGTGGGCCTCCAACATTTTTCACATCATGGGGAGAACATAGTAACTGAATAATATTTCAACATACTGAAATTAACATAGAGATGATCTGGCAACGACGTATCAACATACTGAATTAACACAGAAATGATCTGGCAACACGTATAGGGACTGGTGGGGGAAAAATCCAATTTTCTTTCTTTGTATTACATTATTATGATAAGAAAAACAATGCTAGGAAAAAACACTGAACAGTGGATTTTTATAAAACATTCCAAATATAACCTTTTGATATCACTAAATTCAAGAAGTTTTACAAGGCAGCCCTACAAACAATGTTCAAATGTAATTTGAACGGTTTATACTTTTTTGAATGTTTGTAGGAAATATTAACTTTTATAACCCAGTAAACAAGAAATTACAACCATGAATATGTGTGTGACAATGTGAAACCCATTCTGTGTGGCTCGTAGTTTTAGGAAGCTCATCGAGTTAGGTTGTACAATTATCCCAGCTTTCAATTCAGACAGAACAAAATTTCAACTGGGCTCAAAAGATGTCAGCCACAGCCTGTATCCTGTTTTCCAGTGAAAATCTTTAAGCCAAATGTTAAATAGTAAAGTTGATCTAGACGCAACTCAGAGAGACAGGTGACCTTCTAGAAAGTTTAAGTTAACAAACAAACGTGAACACAGCTTCCATGTGTAGTAAAACCCTGAAAACCAGAAGAGAAGACGGTTTTAAGAAAACTGATTTATTTAAAATAAAAGGAATACAAGTTTTCTGAGCCTCCAGAAGTGAAGTCACAGAAACTTTGCCCTATAGTTCTTTAGGTACACAGTGATTCACGAAATGCCCAGAAAATTCCTCTGTACGGTGTTGGTAAGTCGAGCCAGCAACTACTCAAACCAAGCCAGTTCCCTCTGTAAAAAAGGCTGTATATTAGAGTAACATCAATGTTGAATGCCAACAAGACTCTCAATTCAACTTTATGGTTCTTATATTATCTACAGTGTCCAAGATCAAACTAGACATTTCAACAAAGCATGCTAAGAACTGGAAGGCTTCATATTATCGGGCATAACTAAACTAATAACAATTTTTTAAAATATCCTGGTTTTGTATCCCATTTACCATGTGGCAAGGAAGGTATGGAGAGGCGGGCAGCGGGCGTAAGCCGCGGGGAGAGGTATGGGAGGCGAGGGCGGAAGGGGGGGTGTCCGATAAGATTTAAAAAAAAACAAGGGAGTGGGAGAGGTAGGGTGAAGGGGAGTGGGGGAAGGGGGGGGGGGGGGGGGGGGGCGGGGAAGAGGAGTGGCTGGCAAGGGTAGAGTGAGGGGCGAACATATAGGGTAGAAGGAGTAGAGGGTGAGGGAGAGGGGAAAGTGGAGAAAAAAATAAGGGAGGGGGGGGGGAAGAGGAGAGGGCGGGGGGGGGGTGGGATAGGGGGGAGAGGGAAAAAAAAGGGCAAAGGGATTATGCACGGTACGTCTATCGCAAGGTGATATCAGGTAGCATGTAAAAAAGCTAATATCTTACCCCTGCCCTCCCCTCTTCTGCTTGTCCAACCCCCCCGCTGCTTTACTTCTCCTTTTTTCCTTCTTTTTCCTCCCCTTTTTTTTCTTTTCTCCTTTTTTCCTCCTTCGCTCCCTTCTCTTTTCCTCTTTCCCCCCCTTCCTGCCCCCTTCCTTTCCCCCCTATCTTTCTTCCTTTTTTTTTTTTCCTTTTTTCTCTTTTCCTTCCCCCTTTCTTCCCCCCCCTACCCTTGCCCCCCCCTCTCCCCCCCCCCTTTCTTCTCCCTTCCCTCACTTTCTCCTTCCCTTTTCCTTCTCTCTTTCTTGCTCTTTCCCCTTCTCCTCCTCCCCATTCTTTTTTTTTTCTCTTTTTTATTCCCCTTTTTTCCTTCTTTCTCTCTGTGTGCTATTAACCTGATCGTATAGGGCTCACCGGTACGGAGATTGGAGTTGAGTTCATCTTAGGTGCGCCACGGAGAAGACCTACCAGGACCTACAGTAATCAAATGTAGATCGTTGCCTTGATACCGTCTGATAGCATTGTAGCATCGGCACCGGAAAATGGGGATCACCAAGTCGCGCTCTGTGCTGAAGGGGAGTGGAGACGACCACTAGGTGGCGGAACTTTTCAACAATTACGTGGGATTGCCACCTGGGGTAAATCGCAGTCCCATATTTAATCACCCCTTTGTACATAGTTCTCCGACCTTCAATGACAACAATACTGTACGCTCCCCGCCCGTGAACATCACAAGACCGTATGAAACATCCAAAACATCCGCGCTCCACATAAGGTGATAGTACCCCACATCCGCCACAATATTTGCAAAAAGTTTGAGAAGGATGACCTGGTATCGACGCTGGTGCCTTCAGGTCCCTCCGTCACTCTTGCTGCTGTCCCAATTTTGTGAGGTCGCGTACCTACTATCCCTTCCTTCTTGTTACTGACTCATCGTTTAGTGATCCTGCTATCTCGTTGTTTCGATCAATCGTCCATTATCTTGTCATTACTCTCGAAAATAATTGCCGAATCTCAGTCTCTGAGCATTTGAGGAGACATAGTTTTCTGTTACGTAATCCACCCGAGGCGTCAGGAATTTGTACAAACTATTTGATATCGTTATTGTAACATTTGTTCCTTTAGGTTGTTCGCCTTAGACGACTATTTCGTTGTACATACACCAGACACTAACTTGTCGTATATCATCAGCCGCTCTTTGGAATAATGCTGCTGTTATTGAATAAATTATTAACTGAATCATGTGTCGCAGAGGAACAGACAAGAACCTTCCTAAGACTCGCGTGGTGTTCAAGGGCTAGTAAAAGGCCAGAACCACCATGGCTTTGAATCTTTTGAGATGTTGTAGGGCGTTAATGGCTTGCGAGTGTTTCGACAGTCCTGCTCGCTTCGTCAAAGACATTCGCGCTCCACTAGCTATCCTACTTAGAGGGGAAGAAGAAACACAAAATGCTAAGACCAGGTACTCGAAATGATTCGGAATGGTCGTCAAGATTATATCAAAGTTCAAAAAACCAAGTTTTCAAATACAGTCGATTGATGGACGATGTCTGCATAACATGATAACATTTTAGGCTTTTTATGAGATTCAGCATAGCACTTATACAGGATAAGCACAGAAGATGTTCTGTCTTTGACCATTCCCAAACATGAAATGAGCCCCAAGTGCGGCAAGCGATAGTCTTGCGTCGATCTGACAGGTCTCGAGCAAAATTTATAGTTTGTTAACTCAGGGCAAATGCAGTCTTTGTACGTTTTGCTTACGGTAACGAGATTATCACTATTATATTCGACAAAGCGCGGCCAAAATTAGATTGGTGTAACAGCATAGTAACAGGAAGAGTATTTGGACCTTTTCCATTTCATGACATTGGAAAAAATCATCAGACTTTCGATTCGCCATTCGCATAAACGAGAGTTCATTCCGCAAATCTGATATCTACATGAGCAGATGAAGTTGGCTGATGGTTGTTAGAATATTTATCAGCAATGAAAGTCTTATAGCTCACAATGGTATTGTGAGACATACTGAACTGATAGATGTTAAGAAGCGCACTTCCTCATTGTTAGCAGAGTAAGGATACACCGTCAAGTTGCACGTGTTTGATTGAGCAAGTGCCAAAAGATAATAATTTGTATAAAGAAATCGAAAAACTTGTCTTGATTAGCTGACGTGAGGTTGGTAAAGTAGCCCTAGTAGTAGTAGTTCGGCTGACGTTTCGGCGACCCGTCTTTTACAGAAACTGGACATATGTATTACTAGTCTCAGTTTATAGAAGGTTTATGGAAAGTCCAACTTTTGATTTGTTGCAATGTACTGATTTCTAACTTGAAGAAATTTAGTTGATATACACACTTGTGATTGAAATTGAACGGAATCATCTAAAACAAAGATTCTAATATTGATCCTGGAGAACTGGTGGAAATCTCATATGGCTGGGCTTAAGGCATATGGATATGAGAAGAGAGTGCTAAAATATCATTAGCTTCTCGAGTATAGCATTATTTTTCCGTCCGCTGACTATGAGAGGCCTCTGAGTACAAGTAAAGTTGCTATTAGAGATTTTCGACGCCTACATTATAGTGAATTTATTTCAAGTTGGAAATTCTGGATGTTTCGTTACTTAAAAGTTGACAGATAGACATTGCGAAACAAAAAATTGTATCGCTAGTCAAAATTGTTTCTTTGTGATTTTTATTAATTCTGGCTGCAGCAACAAGCTAGATCATAGTTGCTGATAATATCGTCAAAGTCCTACTAGAATTACCGTGTGTAAAGCAATTCGACAAAATCGGTTTTCGTGCGGATGATTGTATCGAGTTTTTTGAGGCTATGTCAGATGAAAAGCTATCGTAATTACTCTGTGCGCTTGACGTTGGCGTTTTGTCAACACTGCGATATAATCTTTATAACGTTTAATTGCCTTTTTTGCGTCTATGTCGTGCATTGCGTGCTCAAGCATCTATCGTTTTGTCACGGATGTAAATTAGCTTCTTAGAAAATGCTGTTATTTGGAGTATTATGTTTCTAATTACAATAAACATTATTGAAGCTCTCATGGCAGTCCGTCTATGAAGTTCACGTATTTTCCAGTGTTCTCGTTTGGTACACAAAGTCTTGTCCTAAAGCGCATGTATACCAGCAATAGTTTGACTTACGCGGTTACTTCCACATAGTCCATTATGTTCTTTTACAGACGACGTATCTTGCATTGAGCAAATGACAAGTTACGGAGAAGGCAGTTTTTCCTTGGCTAGTTAGAGTTTACATATACATTTTATAAGTTACTGATTAACTGAAAAGTCCAGAAAAGTGCTATGAAGTTACGTGCGCATAAATTATTTACAGAAACTTCTATGAGAGACTCACTTTTTTCCCAGTGCTACGAGACATATATATATATATATATATATATATATATATATCCTTATATTACATGGCCCGTAATCTTTCTACCTCTGGCATTTGATTCGTTTACTCATGTTTATCGTCCCAAAAATCTTGGAACACTTAGCATTTGTACAGTTGCACACAGTGCTATAGAGTGATGTGCAAAACTTTAGCGCCAGGCTGGACTAGAACCCGCACCTCAATTTGTGCAAGAGCAATGTGCAAAACGGACGTCAGTACTGTAACGGATAGAGCACGCGCTCCCGCAGATTAAGGTGCGGGTTCTAGTCCCGCCTGGCGCTAAGGTTTTCCACATCACTCTATAACACTGGGTATATCTATAACATCATACCACTGCAAAAAGCGGTTAAGTAACAACAATTACATCCATGCAATTGCTTGAGAACTTCGTCTTTCTTAGAAATGTCGTAGAATGCTGGTCGAGACAACTTTCCGTAGAAAGAGTTTTATAGATAGCTTAAACCATGCTAAGGCATCTCTTAAGGCATTCGCTAAGTAATTGCAATAGAGAGTTGGAAAAATAGATCGCTAATGTGTTTTTACATCGTAAATACTTTTGAGAAAACTATCGGCACTTCGAAATTCTTAAGGATCACTTGTTGCCCCAATTATCTTCGTGTGACGCGAACTGATAAGAGTTTCATTTTTACCTATCAGGTGCAAGAAGTGCGCAAATGTTTGCCTCACTCTCAAAATTTCTGGAGCATCATATCTTTCTTGTACGCTCTTCGTAAAAGATTTTTGTCTCCTAAACACACTACGTGTCTGACCCACCTGAATTTCGATAGCCTGGCATGTAGAGCGACATCCTTAATTTTCGCCCGTTTGACGTAGAAACTTTGGAAACTTTCTCTCATTTGCAAGTTACAAAATACTTCTAGCATCGATGTTATGACTTTAGTTTCATTAACGATGATTGATCCCTCATTATCTCCACGTAGCGACCAAGTTCCTGCTGCATACATCAGGACAGGGATATCCGTTAAGTCCAAAACGTGGGCACGAAGTAGGACGTTCTTCGTCTTCACTATATCATCAATGTTCTCAAACTTTCATCAAGACGTTCGCTTACTCCTGTTCAGCTATGAAGCTAGATCGTTCATTAAATCGACTTTAGTACCCAGATATGCGTAACTGGAGTATTCGAAGATATTCATTTTGTTCTGAAAGTGACACTGAAAATTTGTCGTGTCTCATAAACATCGCTCTCTTTAGATAGCCGGTGACCGATCTTTCCACAGGCATTGTCGCAGTTGCTTAACATTCGTAACGCCTGGCTGATGCGTGGTGTCATAATGACGATATCAGCAATAAAGTGAGGATGATTTCATTGACGACTGTCGATTTTCGACCCAATATTTTCTTAAGTTACTGTTGGCAAGACATTTTGAAGGATGGCAGTGAATAATTGTGACATGATGTATGCTCTCTCTAATTCCTCTCCATACTTCAGTAGCAGTATCTTCATGGAATAACGACATTATGGCTGTGAAGTCTTCACATAGCTCTCAAAAATTGGTTATGTACTGAGATAGGACGTCATAAAGGTCCGCATCTTCTATAAATGCTATTGTTTTTAAATGAATCCAACGCTTCAAAATAAATAAGGTGACGTAAGTGCCTCGTTTTCGAAAAACAACACCGTCTAGTTGATTTTCTATTGGTTGGCTCATATCCTGGCAGATAACGAATGGAGAGCCGAGCATTGATTAGAACTGGGTGTAGTTCTTCAGGTGTTCTCGTCTTGTCATGCTTGGAGCAGCGTAGTCCTAATCTTCACCGACAAAACAGTGTGTTGGATTTCGGAAGGAGGATTTGGTCTTGTGATAAATCCATCCTCTTTGATCTAATTTGACGATAAGAGGATTGCCTATAGAGGGAAACTTAGTAGAAACCATACATCATTTCCTTCATGGATTTTTTGAGAGCTCCAAACGTTTCCTCAAATCGCCCTCTTCGGTATGCGGCGTGTAGATGGATAGGTGTAATTAAACAGAAATTACTTTTGCACCGCCCTTTTTACCTCTGCAGTCAGTTCCAAATAGCGGGCGATTACAGATTGACAGATGTTAAGATCTTCAGTAATATCTCGTCTAGTCTAATAAAAGCTCACTTTCGATGATCACTCAACTGATCACTGTCAATTTCCCATAACTTGCCACTTTAATATTCATCGTTACAGCGCTCTGAAAATAACTTCACTAAGGGCCAATATAGTTTTGAACTTCATGAAACTTTTGATGTTGATTGGTAAGTAACAATGTAAACAGAAGACCTTGTCTTGCAAGGTACCAAAGCAACAATGCGCAACGTCTGTGAAGCGTAATTTTATTTCGAAGGCTACAGCGTTGTAAAAAGGCCTTCCTAGAAAAGCAACTACTGGCTCCGGAGACTGGAGAATAATCATTTAATTGCGCTTACTTTATGCTAACTCATGAACAACTTGGAGAGCTCCAAACGTGAAAAATCAAATGCTCACGAGTAGTGCCAGTCCCTCACGGAGAGGGCAGCCTGAGGCTTGATTGTCTGGGGCGACTTTTAGGCGCTGAGCAGTGTACATGCCACTTAAGTGACTGCAAGGTACTGATCAAACGTGACTCACGGAAAACGGGCAGTAAGAATTGGAGCTGTAAAACCACAATTTATAACGTGAATTCAAGAATGCTTTGGAGAGACGCGCGGTCATTTGTGGTCCGCGTTCAGTATGCCATATTCCACTTGGAAGCACGCTAAGTGCCCTCGCAAGTGATCGGTCAAATCTCTATGTTGGGAAGATCCGTCATGTCTGCTTTAATTTGATCGGTAATATAGCTGAAGTCTTCCCAATCAATTTCAAGAATTACTCTTTATGTCTGTGTTTGAACCTAGTAGAATGACAAATCTTGGCAATGATACTTTACCGCTGACTGATCCACCACATAAAAACTGATTGTACCTTCTTCCTTGAGAGACGATATATTACCGATGACGTACCATAGATCGGCCATAAGCGACTTATCATGAGAATCAAAGTCCTCTCACATTAATCCGGTTTTCAGATGAACTCTTCTCGTGTTGAATTTGTTTTATTCGTTGCGGCAATCCTGTAACTGGTAAATATCACCCGTATAATGTACACTCCCAGTGCGCAGATGGACAAAATCGGAAGCGAATCAAAAAAGTAGGCGATTTTACTTCTAACCATTGTGCTCGTCTGAGGAGATGTTCATTGTTGCACCAACAAAAAATTTCTCTTCAGGCAAACACTATGCCATAATATGCTATTTAGTCAAGTGTTTGTTAGCTAAGTTAAGTGTAAATTATACAAAACATGAAGTTGTCAAGAAGCGGATTTTTAGCAGTCGAACTGGTAAAACAAAAATTATCTTTGCTTTAAGATTTAGGACTACTTTATCGTAATTACCAAACAATGCATCGAGACCACCAGTCTCTCCAAAATAAGTGTGGAACATTTTGGAACAAAAGCGAGGGCAAATTTCTCATAAAGGCAAATCTGTAAGAACTTAACACCTGAATTCCTATTTGATCATTCTTCCTCATATTTCGGCTCTATGATTTTATCGTTTTCTTTTTGTATTGAGATTTTTGATCAGCCTGCTAAACCCAGCGTCATCACACCACTAGGAATCGGAGCGGACGTGACCGCAGAGGAAAAGCTCAAAAAATGCTGCCATCGGTTAAAAAAAAATTTATTCATACCTTAACAAAATATCATTATGCCGGCCGCACCATTGCTAATTCAAACGCTTAAAGTGCTAGATAATATGTCGCTTTTGACTTGCATCCAGCCTCAAAAGCGGAAAAGCTCTATCGCTTTCCTCGTATGTGTCTGCGTGTTTGGATATTGAACTTTCGTGAAGAGCAGTTGTAAGCTACGCTGTTTTACAAGAATACAGGCGTTTGCTAATTTTTGTGTGCCAGTAAGCAGACAGATAAAAAAACATGTTCAATTAATTGATTCACTAAATTGTTGGGTTTCTGTTCTGCTTATCATTTTATAAACGCTATTACTGTATGAACATGTTTTTCGGCCGACAATCGCCTGCATTTCAGTATACAGAATTCTTTGGAACGGATCCACTCATGATCTGTCCTAATCATGCAAGTACGAAATCTTGTAAACGCAACTTGGATGACATGGAAATACCATCTACCCAAGCTTCACTAGGCACTCTAAAGTTTCTTCATCATTGAGAACATCAAAGAACTTTACACATTAATGAAATCTCAGGAACCAGATTTCTTGAATACTCAATAAGAATCATCTCTTCACTTGTTGCGTGAAAGTTTCACGATAGCTGCATAGCTGAGGCAGCTCAAAGGAATTGCTTTTTTTACAATGATTTATAAGTTTTGGGACACTATGGACCGATTACTATAGAACATATCGACATGCTAATATTTATCAAGAAAATGGTCAGACGAAACTTCATCGACTTCATTATTATTGACAATGAAGTACCAGAATATGATATCATTGGGATGATAGGAGTAGATGAATTGTCTGCTGGAAACAATATCGAATTTTGTCAAGTAAACGTCGAAGTGAGTGTGAATGTAATTTTTTTTGGCATTTTTTTAGTCTTTTACCCAATACACTCTTTATAAGAAGGATAGTTTTGGGCTGCGTATAACGCAGTTATAAAAAGTATTCTGCGATACTAATCTCTAAGTTCCTTTTCGTACGCAAGCTAGTAATTCTATCCCATAGTAGTGTCTTTTATGCAGTGATAATCACATACACAATACCACTTCGACACATGTAATAGCCGTTACATGGCATCGTTCGAACTAAATCACTTGATGATCCCAATCTTATTCAAATCATAACATAATCAAGAGCTAGCTAAACCGATGTTCTAGCCTTTGAACTCTATGCTGTTTTTTTAAACAGTCTATGAGAAGTGTCGCTTTAGTGTGGCTTAGTAAATTTAGCGTCTAAATTTAGGATAAAAAGAGGGATTAAATGCAAAGGAACTCTCCAAAACTATAATGGTAAGAAGTCGAGTAACGTTTTGTTTCTTATATAGCTTTGGACGTGTAATAATGTGATTTATAATCACTGGATGATTTGATGATTGAGCATCAAATGTCAAACAAAAGAGTATGTGTAATGACTTCATAATCATGTTTTACACCAGTTCAAGCAAGTAGCATAATGATATCGCTAAAAATACCAATCCCTACCATTTTTCATCTATTGTAGATGTCTACCACTGCATTGCGTTCTCCACTGATCATGTTTCTTTTATAATAGAACGCGTTTCTGGTTGCCAAAGATTACAGAATAGTATAAAACAGAGATATTTTTACGTAACCTTCCATGATCAGTGCCTCTATATTTTTTGCACAAGAGCTCATTCTCGGTTTTCCTTATTCGATTTCAGTTTCACGAGCAAGGACCAGAAGAGCGCAAAGCAAAATTCTCAAAGATCATGCTCGATTTACTTCAAGTTGGTCGCTACGCAGTAATCCGTCATCAGAAGCATGAGTACCAGCTTATGTTTTCTTGTTGACTTTAAAAATTCTCAATGTGTAGAGAAGTACCTTAAACAATTTCTCACTGACGATTGATTTCAAGAAGTTTTGCTATGTGTTTTTGATTACTGTAAATCATGTAACTTTTTTTGACTTCGCTTGACATGATTGAAAACTCAATTGTTTGACTTTTTTTAAGAACTTCTATCTTAGTTTTCTAATTATTTCTTTCGTCTTCACAAATTGTATGAATGTCATTCTTTTTTCACCTTCAGTATCAACGTAAATCTAAATTTTCCATTTTCTTGCAGCCAAAGTTTTGTGTCTATTTCATGTCAATAAAAAGTTGGCCAAATCGATTCCCTCACTCCTTCACTACGCACTCGCTAGTTGAAGGTAGGGGAAGAAATAAAGCTGAGAATGGTGATTTCAACCAAAGTTCAGGCTGACTAAGGTCACAATATATGCTACATCGATCTTGTTAACCGGTGGTTGTTCATAACCATTGAGGCCGAGAGATAAGAAGAGTAAGGGTATTTTCGATGATGCACTAATATCTATGAAAAGTGTATCGTGTCGTCCAAGGCACCTCGGGTTCTTTCTTTAGCCAGTAGCTTGCTGAGAAAATAAATGAAAATATTGTTGGTTGGGGAAAGATCGAAGAAGTTTCAACGGCAAGACGAATTCTTTTGTTCTGTAGTTTGATATGTAATTTTTATTACACTATGTGCCAAATCATGCTGGAACATTCGCTGTGTTGACTGTTATCTTGGAAACGGTGAAACAAAACTACATCAGTAACACCGATATTAACATTAAGGATTAAAACTCATTGTTGTACCATACCGTGAATTCCTTATTTGCTGATAACAATGTCGTCGTTCGTGATAATAAATGTTGAAGCAATTATAAATGCATTCATCGCGTTCTCTGCTTCTACGGCCAAACAACCATTTTTCACAGAAGATAGTTTTCGGGTTTTATTTACCGTAATTATGGGAAGTGCTCTAGTTTACGTAGTTTGTAATATTGCTTTCGCAAATGAGTTTACCATTTATCCCCCTCTTTGACAGCTATCAAAACGGTATTATGCTTTTATGCGGCAATAAAGCAGTACATCTATTGACCCTTGTATCTCACTGCTTAGGCTGAATAATTCAGACCTTGATATCTTTGCATACATATCCAAGTAGGATAGATTAGGGGAAGTTTCATCTTTTCTATGTAGCCATTTCAGCCTATATTCACAGAAGTCTGCTTCATCTTAGTTTCGTAGTATTCATTGCTGGCAAATTTTTATATGAAAAAGTTATTCTCAAGACTTGATCTTTTGTATGTCTTTTTGCGTAAGATTGTAAATTATTCATTCATCTCTGAGATAAGAGTAATGATATAATATTTGAGATGTATTGCTCATGCAATAGCTAACATAAAAGATTTGCTTTTTCATCTTTTTAGCTGATACCATCAATGATTTGACAGAGTCTAAATAACATCTAGTTGAACTATGGAAAGGTGAAGGGATGTGTTTTCTAGTCATATAAAAAATGATACGTATCAGTTGCTAGGTTTCCTTTTCAAAATTTGAAGAGCAGAATTCCACTTGATTTTGTTCACAAAATACCAGGCTTGGAAAGAAAGTTCTAGGCACTTCGATAAGTCAGAAATGATTTTATCTGACCGCCGCTTGCGGCGTTATGATGACACGATATACACAATAGTGTGGAGTGCTGTGCAAAAGCGTTTGCGTCAGTCTGGCTTCGAACCCAAATCTCACTCATTCCGGGAGCGTATGCTAACCGTTGCACCACTGACTCTGATAAGTATGAGATATCTTTCGTGCATGTTATGAGAGCATTTAGTTTCTTATGTGACATTTATCTCACTGAAGATCTAGATATTTTCGTCATTGTGAATTTGTTACGAGCCTTCGCCATGTCCATGACGCAATCAAAGTTCGTGTTCTATTGTGTCACTATTGAAGGAAGGGTCTTTAAAAGTCTAGCTGAAGATCAATCTTTCCATAGGCATTATCGAAATCGGTCAACATTTGTTCCCCTTGGCTGATGTTTGGTGTTATGAGAACGATATCGTCAGCAAAGCGAAGATGGTTTAATTGTCGTCCGTCAATTTACACTCCGATTTCGTCCCACTAATGTTCGCATGACGTTTTGTAGGGTGGCAGTGAATAGTTTTGGCGAAATTGTTTCGCCTTATCGAACCCTTCCTCCAACAACGTCAATGGTGATGTTGTTGTAAAATGGAGATATTCTGGTCGTGAAATCTTTATAAAGCTCACGAAGGATCATTATGTACCGAGTAGGGACGCCCTGGTTATCCAGAGCCTCTATAACCGCTTGTTTTCCACTGAATCAAAAGCTTTCTCCAGGTCGATGAAAGTGAGACTGAGTGGTTGTTTGTACTCTCGTGAAACTTCAAACAAAGAGTACAACGATATAAATTTCTTAGTTTTGGCAATCATTTCAAAATTTACAGTAGTGAGTGTAAATTAGAAGGCAATAAATATTTTAGAAAATTCTGGTTTTTTACTGCATTTTTAGGCAGTGTTATTATGTTTCATATACACCTAAAAGAATGAGTGGTGAGCAAAATTGCGACCTCAGACGGGAGTGGAACAAGAGTTTTATCCATACCGGGGACGCGTGATAACACTACACCACCAAGACATAATGGCACCACCACTCGTTCTTCAATATCCTATGGATGGATGCCCCGGTAGAGTCCATACTAAGAATGAAGTCTCGGATACAACAATATTCTAAATTTTGCATAAGTCTTCCCAGTCTTTTCTTGCAGCCAAACTATTGTGTCTTTTTTATGTCAGTAGAAATCCTTCACTACACACTCGATAGTTGAAGGTAAGGGAAGAAACTAAGCTGAGAATGGTGTTTTAACCAAAGTTCAGCGTGACTAAGCTACACACCGATATATGCTACATCGATCTTGTTAACCGGTGACTGTTCATAACCACTGAAGAGATTATATTACGGCCGAGCGATAAGCACAGTAAAGGTGTGATCGACGACTCATCAATATCCTTAAAAGAGTATTAAGTCGTCCGAAGGCACCTCAGATTCTATCTTTATCCTGTGGCTCACTGAGAAAATAATTTGAAATATAAAATTAAGTAAAAGTAGCGGCTAAAGAGACGGTGGAAATAAAGGAATTCCGTTTGATCATCGTTACCCAATATCTGTCAGCATCAGTGGGTTCAGTGTCGATATCGACTACCCATGCCATACCGTTGACGGTAAGTTGATGACAGATAGATGAGTTGTAGCGCAGAGAGAAAGGTTGCAAAACAGGCGTGGTGATACAAAGGACAGAGTACGCTTGCCCGGATAGGGTGACATACGGGTTCAAGTCCAGATTGTTTTACGTGGAAGTTTTCTAAGCACTCTTCATCAGTGGGTATAGTTACAGCAATAGATAAAAAAGTGTATAATAAATTTACAAAATAGGCTTCCTTTGGCCTTTATAGATTAGGAAAGTTGACTGCTAAGATGCTCATCAATGCTCGCACACGTTCCCACTGCAATTTTATCCTAAGAGCGGCCAAAGAAGTTCAATGCGATTCTACACCAGAGCATCGAGTATCCGAAACTTCATTCTTGGTATGGACCCTACCGGGGCATCCATCCATAATATGTTGAAGAACGAGTGGTGGTGCGACTATGGCTGTGGTGATGTAGTGGTAGCACGCGTCCCGGTGTGGATAAAACTCGTGTTCGACTTTCCGCCTGAGGTCAAATTTTTGCTCACCACTCAGTTCTTTTAGGCGTATATGAAACAAAATAGCACTGCGACACCAGAAATTTCTAAAATATTTATTGCCTTTTAATTTCCACTCACTACTATGAATTTTTGAAATGATTGCCAAAACTGAGAAATTTATATCGTTATATTCTTTGTACAACTTACTACAATCAGGTGAATCCCAACAACAGAATAATTATGTATCAAGAAAGGACTTCTTCTTCGTACAAAAACATAAAAAACATGTAATGTCTCATAGAAATACATGGGGCGTAAGAGTATTAGGTTGAAAGGAAGTGTGTGTGCGGCACTTGGTAAAAACTAAAAATTTGTGCATGATTTTCCAAGCAGAAACTATACTTACTGCTCTTTGAAATAAAGGCCATATTTTTTCTACGACTTTCTGCCATTGGTCTACCAAATTTCGGATCAAGTCAAACATCACACTCCTTCGACCTCGAATCAAAGAGCTCTTGACTTGTTTGTTTAGCTTCATCACACGATTCAAATCGGACGTTCTGAACGAGACTTGTCTTCGAGGTCGGTCCTTGGCATTAAGAAGCGTTCAAATTGGCGTACAGCAGTAGATTTGCTTATTGTGCCTTCCTCTTCAATTCCGTTGACCACACCAATTACGGTTCACTATGAAAGAGTCCTTCTTCAATAATGACACAATGCAACACGAATTTCGATTGTGTCGTTGGACATGGCGAATGCTCGTAACAAATTCAAAATAATGCCAAATAGTATTTAGATCTTCAATGAGATGGATGCTACAAGACATGCAAGAGACTACAATGTTCTCGCAATATGAATGACAGCTATCGCAGACTTATTATAGTGCCTAGAACTTTCATTCCAACCCTAGTACATTATGGGCAAAGCCAAATGGAATTCTGTCCTCAGGATTTTGAAAAGAACCTAGCAACTGATACGTATAATTTTTTCTCATGTAGCTAGAAAACGCATCCCTTCACCTTTCCATAGTTCAACTAGATGTTATATAGAGTTCGTCAAATTTATTCGTTGTATCATCTAGAATGATGAAAAAGTAAGCTTTTGTATGTTAGCTATTTTCACGAGTAATACATCTTGAATTTTCTGTCATCACTCATTTTCTCAGAAGTAAATGAATAGTTTTTCATCCTACGCAAAAGGGCATAGAAAAGATCAAGCCATGAGAATAACTTATAAATAATTTTTATATAAAAATTTGCTTGCAAAAAACACTATGAACTAAGATGAAGCGGACTTCCGTGAATAAAGGCTGAAATGGCTACACAAAACAAGATAAAACCTTTTATTATTATTAGAGCCAACTTGTCATATGGTCTGGTAAGGGCTTCTTGTACAGCCCGATACACGTGTTTCGTCCCTTCAGACTCGTCAGTAGGGCAGAACCCGTCGTCTTTCGATATTCTTCATGCTCAGTTCTCTTTGGAGGTCTACTCCCTCACAAAGAGTCATCAAAGACGAACGTTTATACACTCTATGTCAAGTGAAATTTTCACTTAACACAGAGTGTTCGCGGCACTCGATTGTTCGTTGGCAGGTATCTTTATCAAATTAAACTTTATTTCGAGTGCTTCATTAAGACCGACGCTCAAATCTCAATAGATCCTTTCATTGTTATTTGAGCCAACTTGTCATGTGGTCTGGTAAGGGCTCTCTCTGTTAGGTGAGAATTTCTCTTGACATAAGGTGTAAGACGTTTCTCTTTAGATGACTCTCTGTAGAGGAGTAGGGTTCCCGAGAGAACTGACTATAAAAATATCAAAAAGACGGCGGTTCTGCCCGACTGACTAGTCTGTAAGGACGAAACACGTGTATGGGGTTATACAAGAGCCCTTATCACACCGCATGACAAGTTGGCTCATATAATAATGAAAGGATCTATTGAAATTTGAACGTGGTTTTAATGAAGCACTCGAAAGGTATAAAACCTTTTCTTAATCTATCCTTCGTGGATATGTATGCAAAGATATCAAGGTTTGAGTAATTCAGCCTAAGCAGTGGGAAAAGCTTAGTAGATGTACTGCTTTATTACCACATAAAAATGTAGTACCGTTTTGTTAGCTGTCAAAGAGTGGGATAGATAGTAAGCTCATTTGCGAAACCGATCTTTGAACTACTTAACTAGAGCACTTCTCACAACTACAGTAAATATAACCTGAAAACTATCTTTTATGAAAAGTAGTTGTTTGGCCTAGAAGAGAAGAATGCGGTGAATGCATTTATATTTGCTTCAACGTTTATTACGACGAACGGCGGCATTGTTATCAGCAAATAAGTAGTCCACGTTATCGGTACGACAATGAATTTTAATCCTTTATCTCAATATCGGTGTTACCGATGTAGTCTTGTTTCACCGTTTCCAGGATAACAGTCAACACGGTGAATGTTCCAGTATGATTTGTACAAAGCGTGCTAAAAATTGCGAATCAAAGTATAAAACAAAGAAATTCGTCTTGCCGTTCCAACCTTCTTCGATCTTTCCGCTTACCAACAATAATTTTAATTATTTTCTCAGTAAGCCACCGGCTTGAGATAGAACCAAAGATGCGTTTGGACGACTCAATGCTCTTTTCATAGGTATTTGTGCATCATCGATCACACCCTTACTATGCATATCTCCCAGAAGTATATAATCTCTTCTATGGTTATGAACTATCACCGGTTAACAAGATCGATGTAGCCTACATTGATGTGTCCCTAAGTTTGGTTAAAATCACCATCTCAGCTTTGTTTCTTCCCCTACCTTCAACTATCGAGTGTGTAGTGAAGGGGTGAAGGAATCAATCTGACCAGCTTTCTAGTGACATGAGAAGGACACAATACTTTGGCTGCAAGAAAAGATTGAGAAGACTCATGCAAAATATAGAAAATATCGTGGTGATATTGAAGGCGAGAAAAGACTGACATTCATACAATCTGTGAAGAAAAGAGAAATAAATTCGAAACTAAAATAGAAATTCATAAACAAGTCATACAAGTAAGTTATCAATCATGTCAAGCGAAGTCAAAAAAGTTACATAATTTACAATATTCAAAAACACATAGCAAAACTTCTCAGAACAGTCGTCACTGAGGAATTGTTTGAGATACTTTTTTACACATTGGGGATCTTCAAAGTCAACAAGAAACATAAGCTGGTAACCATGCTTCTGATGACGGATTACAGCGAAGCGACCAACTTGAAGTAAATCGAACATAATCTTTGAGAATTTTGCTTTGTGCTTTTCTGGTCCTTTATCGTGAAACTGAAATCGAATAAGGAAACCGAGAATGACCTCTTGTGCAAAAAATGTAGAGGCCCTTTGTGATGGATGTTTATGTAGAAATACCGGTATGTCACACTATCTATAATCTTTGGCAACCGGAAACGTGTCCTATTTTGAAAGAAACATGATCAGTGGAGGACGCAATGCAGTGGTAGACATCTACAATAGATGAAAAATGGCAAGGATTGGTATTCTTAGCGATTTCATTATGCTGCTTACTTGAACTGGTATAAACATGACTATGAGGTCATCATACATCTCACTTGTTCGACAGTTGTTGCTCAATCATCACCACCCAGTGATTATAAATCACATTATTACACATCCAAGGCTATATAACGATACAGAATGATACTCGACTTCTCAGATCCAAGCCTCATTATTACTTTATTGAAGATCATTATAATTTTGGAGGGATCTTTTGCATTAGATCCTACTTTTGTCTCAAATCTAGACGCTAAATTTACTAAGCTACACTGAAGCAACAATTCTCATACAATGGTTAAATAACAGCCTATAGGGCAGAGGCTAGAACATCAGTTTACCCAGCTTTTGGTTATGTAATGTTTCGAATAAGATTGGGATCATCAGGTGATTTAGTTCAAACGATGCCATGTAACGGCCATTACCTGTGTCAAAGCGCTATTGTGTATGTGCCTATCATTGCATAAAAGAGTAGTACATTGTCACTACTATAGAATAGAATTGTTTTCTAGCTTGCGTGCGAGAATTAACCTGAAGACTAGTATCGCACCATACTTCTTGCAATTGTGCTATATACAGCCTAAAATTATCCTTCATATAAAGATTGTATTAGGTGAATAAGGAAAAAATTGCAAATAACACATTCACACTCACTTCGACGTTTATTTGACAAATCACGATATTGTTTGTAGCAAACAATTCATCCACGGCTATCACCGGAATGATATCGTATTCTGGTACTTCGTTGTCAATAATAACGTAGTTGATGGAGTTTGTCTAACTATTTTCTTTATGAATTTTGGCATGTCGATATGTTCTATAGTAGTCGGTCCATAGTGTCCCAAAACTTTAAATCATAATAAAGAAAACAATTCCTCTGAGCTGCCTCAGCTATGCAGCTATCGTGAAACTTTCACGTAAAATGTGAAGAAGTGATTCTTATTGAGTATTCAAGAAATCTGGTTCCTGAGATTTCATTAATATGCAAAGTTCCTTGATGTTCTTAATGATGAAGAAACTTCAGAGTGCCTAATGAAGCTTGTGTAGATGGTATTTCCATATCATCCAAGTTGCGTTTACAAAATTTCGTACTTGCATGATAAGGACAGATCACGGCAGAAAAGTTTTTTAGGAAAATCATAACCGTTTTTCATTCAAGTACTGATTTATCTTGAAAAATGAGGAAGAGAAAAAATATACTAAATAAACGATGAGTATGTTGGGGATATTTCCACACATTCTCGTCGTCTTCATAGCCGATTGATCAGAGAGATGCTTCACAGTAGTTCGTTCTCGTTGTGAACTTCATTTTAGTTTTGTTAATGTCGGATCTTCTTTGAAGAATGTTTGTTGATCATATTGATTGTCCGACACATTGTTTTTCAATGAATATTTGATATTGCAGCTGCCGGCATTCATATTCGCCCGTACTTAGGGCAATGGGAACTTAAAAAGTGGTTTCCGTCAATCCACGACATATCATCCACAAGCAGTCATCATGAAAAACAAATATTTTGAGTCACCGAGCATGAGACTCGTACGAAACGGAGGCAAAGACTGTGACAAGGATGAGCGGCTGTGGAACATCGGGTCGGATCAATTGAATTTGAAGAGGGCAAAACGCGGTGATGCTAATGTGGCGAATGCATGAGTTTCTTCCATGAGATTCGTGCTTTCGTTTTATCAATAAGGAATATTGATCGGTCCGTGATGCAAAATATGAAGAGAAGTCAGTTTTCAAGTTACCGTTAGGAGAGTAAAGAAATACCAACCTACTCTTCTTTTTGCCCTGGGAGGATAGAAAAATAATAAAAAGTGTGAAGTTAGCTTTTCGCAACAGTATTAATATAATGTAACAGCCGCGAAGGTCGCACTATTTGATAATGGTAATATGAAGCGCGGAACAAACGGGCATTTTGCACTTTTCGGGTTTTGATATGAGAGTTCAAACATCTAAATGCTAAATTTCAAACTTCCATCAAGTTGCTCAAGAAGCTAAGAAAAACTGCCTCCTTGGTACCGTTCTTTGGACAGACAGCAACTCGAAAGAAAGTTCTCATTTCTTCAAAGAGTTCGGAATTGTGAACAATGAGTAGATCCGCTCTAAAGAATTCTATATTTTGAATGCAGGCGATTTTCGGTCGAAAAAACATGTTCATAAAGTAATGTCGTTTATAAATTAAGAAGCACATTAAAAAACCCATCAATTTAGTGAAACAAAGAATTAAACATGATCTTTTTTTCTGCCTGCTTATTGGCAAAAATCTCAACACGAAAAGAAAACGATAAAATCATGGAGCCAAAATGTGAATAAGAATGATTAAATGGGAATTCACGTGTTCAGTTCTTACAGATCTGCCTTTCATAAGGAATTTGTCCTCACCTTTGTTCCAAATGTTCCACACCTATTTTGGAGAGACTAGTGGTCTCGGTGCATTGTTCGATAATTACGTTAAAGTAGTCCTAAAACTTGAAGCAAAGATAATTTTTGTTTTACCACTTCGACTGCCTAAAAACTCGCTTCTTGACAACTTCATGTTTTGTATAATCTACCTTAATTTAGCTAACTAACACTTGACTAAATAACATATTATGGCATAGAGTTTGCCTGAAGAGAAATTTTTTGTTGATACAACAATGAACATCTCTTCGGACGAGCACAATGGTTAGAAGTAAAATCGTCTACTTTTTCCGGTTCGCTTCCGACTTGTCCATCTGAGACATAGCGCATAGCCTCCAATCCATGAATGCCGCAGTTACTGCGGACTTCGATGCTGATGAATGATTTCCACTGGGAGTGTACATTATACGGGTGATATTTACCAGTTACAGGATTGCCGCAACGAATAAAACAAATTCAACACGAAAAGAGTTCATCGAAAAACCGGATTAATTGTGAGAGAACTTTAATTCTGATGATAAGTCGCGTATCGCCGATCTATGGTACGTCAACGGTAATATATCGTCTCTGAAGGAAGAAGGTACAATCAGTTTTTATGTGGTGGATCAGTCAGCGGTAAAGTATCATGCCAAGATTCATCACTGTACTAGGCTCAAAACACAGACATGAAGAGTAATTTCTGAAATTTGGTCATGAAGACTTCAGCTTTATTACCGATCAAATTAAAGTAGATACGACGGATCTTCCCAACATAGCGATTTGACCGATCACTTGCGAGGGCACTTAGCGTGATTCCAAGTGGAATTTGGCATTTTGAACACGGACCAAAAATGACCACTTGTCTTTCCAGAGCGTTCTTGGATTCACGGTGTAAACGCTCTGCTTTTACAGCTCCAATTCTTATTGCTCATTTCCCGTGAGTCACGTGTGATCAATACCTTGCAGTCACTTGAGTGGCATGTACACTGCTTAGCGCCTAAAAGTCGCCCCAGACAATCAAGCCTCAGGCTGCCCTCTCCGTGAGTGACTGGCACTACTCGTAAGCATTTGATTTTCACGTTTGGAGCTCTGCAAGTTGTTTGTGAGTTAGCATAAAGTATTCGCGATTAAATGATTATTTTCCGGTTTCCGGACCCAGTGGTGCCTTCCGATGCTTCAGCTTGGAAAAGAATAGCTACTGAGAGGCTGCAAAATATTTCAAAACATTTACTTCTGGCTTTTCTAGATTCTAGTTTGATCTAGATTGATTCTATATCGCCTAATAAACGCCACTCTTCTTAGCAACAGATTTCGGACGAAAATCAAAATTACTTGAAGATTGAAAAAATTGGTACTTCTTTGTTGTTGGAAAGGCACATTAGAGGAAGAAACTTCCTGTGGGCAAAGGGTTTTTACTGAACTAATAATCTATCGAAAAGCTGAATTTGGGAGAAATCCCCTGTCTGGGTGAAACGTGGGTTTGACTCCCTTCTGAGGTCGTATTTTTGCTGACCACTCAATTCTCTTAGGTTTATAGCATCATCACCTGTATCACCTGTCGTCCCGTTGATCGTCGAGTGACTCGAGCGGGTACCAGCAACTCTTCCATTTTTCCCTATCGCGTGCAAGAGTAGCCCAGTGGGACCTCCTTGCTCTAGGAATTCGCTGAGCATCATATCTTTCTTCCATCGCTTTCGTGAAGAAATCGGACCAACGGGTCAGTGGTCTTCCTTTAGAGCGCTTGACGTCCCGAGGAATCCAGTCGGTAACGGCTCTCGTCCATCGGTTGTCGTTGAAGCGCATCACGTGTCCGGCCCACCTTATTTTCGATATCCTGGCGTGTAGAACGGCGTCTCTGATTTTCGATCGTTGACGTAGGTCGGAAGTTCGGATCCTTTGTCTCATTTGCGAAATACGGGATACTCCTAGCATCGACCTTTCGACTGCGCGTTCGATAACGGCAAGTGATCTTTCATTCTGCTTACGTAGCGACCAGGTTTCTGCTGCATACGTTAGGGCAGGGATAATTGTCGAGTCGAAAAGGTGGGCACGGAGTCGGATGTTCTTTGTCCTCTTCACTACATCTTCGATGCTCTTAAACGTTCCCCAAGCCGCTCGTTTCCTCCTGCTCAACTCTGGGAATAGGTCGTTCATCATGTTGATTTCACGACCTAGATAGGTGTAACTGGAGCATTCGGAAATTGTCGTTCCGTTGAGCGTGAATGGGGCATTAGAAACCCATCCGTTCCTCATGAACATTGTTCTCGTTAGGTTCAGTTGAAGACCGATCTTTCCACAGGCGTTATCGAAATCAGTCAACATTCGTTCCGCTTGGCTGATGTTTGGTGTTATGAGAACGATATCTGAAAAAAGCACTAAATCATTAGAATCCTTGAATATTGAATCTAGGATAATTTGGAAATGTATTTGCTGTTCTACGAAGGCCCTTTTACACGCTGTAGCATTCGAAATAAAATTATGTTATACATACGTTGCGCATCTTCGCTTTAATACCTTGCAAGACAAGGTTTTCTTGCTTAGATTGTTACTTACGAATTAACATCATGAGCTTGATGAATTTCAAAACTATATTTGTCCTTAGTAAAATTATTTTCAGAGCGCTGTAGCGAAGAAAATGAAAGTGGCAAGTCATGGGAAATGACAATGATCAGTTATGTGATCATCGAAACTGAGCGTTTTGGAGGCTAGACGATATGTTTCTGAATGTCTTAACACCTGCCAATCTGTGGTCGATCGCCATTTGCAACGGACTGAAGAGGTAAAAAGGTTGTTGCAAAAGTAATTACTGTCTAATTACACCTGTCAGACATCCACACTCGCATACCGAACGCCTCAAGTTGAGCAAACCGACTACAAAATTTTGCTTTACTTTCAATATTTGCCGAACCTTGAGCTCACCGATCACCACTCCTCAAGCATGGCGACTATTGTAGGGAAAACATTTGCACAACCAATAGAATGTAGCAAATCTTTCCAAGAGTTTGTCGAATCCCGATGCATCAGTTTCCATATCACAGAAAGAAACGGGCTTCTTTCTTGTTGCCAATTATCTATTGATTGTTATGATTCTCATTTTGATTGGAGAGCTTAGATTGAGCCTACTTTCAATGATCTGAAAATTCTAGATGTGCGGCCGGCGCTACTTTTGCGTCAGCCTGAAATCCTCAAGCTTTAGTCGTTTTGGTTAGACTCTCAAATTTTAGTCCCAACTAAATTTGTCACTCTTGAGTCATGCTTTCTATTGAAAAAATAATTCTGATTTTGTTTTAGATGCTGTTCAACTGTTGTTGAGCATCGTAAGTCTTGAAGAGGGTGTCGCTGTTTACGACATTTCCAGAATATCTTGACCGCTTGGTGATCTAGTCAAGTCATGAGCAAAGCTGAAAAGATGACGAAAGAGTTTGCAAAGCATTTTGAGGCTTTGCCAAGTACAACGGAGGTTGACTGCACTAGGAAACCTTGACGAAACACTTGCAGCTGTCAAAATGTCTATGAAGGATGATATATGATTTATACCCCGTTCTCCTTAAGAGACAGTCCTCCCTCCTATACTCAAATCAAATAAAGAGGATAAATTTACTCTATTTTAAATTTTTTCTTCTGAAATCCAACACACTGTTTTGTCGGTGAAGAATAGGACTACACTGGTCCAAGCATCACAAGACGAGAACACCTAAAGAACTACACTCAGTTCTCATCAATGCTCGGCTCTCCATTCGTTACTTGCTACGATATGAGCCAATCAATAGAAAATCAAAAAGAGGGTGTTGTTTTCGAAAACAAGACACTTACGACATAGTCAATTATTGCCGAATCTGTTTGTTGTCCGCCTGTTCGAACTCTTCACTCGAGTCATTCTATATGGGATAAATAGAATAAGGGACAAAGGACAGCCATGCGAATAAATAGTTTTTTCGAACATGACTTAATGCCACAGACTGCATTCACGCGATAACAAGCATTAGTAGGATGCCACGAGTGCAATAGACCATTCTGTTACACCTCATTTAATTTGAAAAATTCTTTTTGATTCGTAGTAGAGTCATTTATAGAAGATGTGGACATCCATGGCGTCCTATCTCATTACCTTACTAATCTTCAAGAGCTATGTAGAAATTTCACACCATAATATAAATATTCTATGACGATTTTGCAACTATGTAAGATGAAGAATTCAAGAGAGCATTACGTCTCGTCTAAATTATTCACCGCCATCCTTTAAAACGTCTTGCCAGCACTAGCGTAAGAAAATATTGAGTGGAAAATCGACAGTCGTCAATGAAATTAACCCCAATTCATCGCTTATATCATAACACCAAGCATCAGTCAAGCGGAACGAATGTTGAAAGGTTCCCGCAATGCCTGTGGAAAGTTCGGTCACCGGCTAAATCTAACGTGAACGATGTTTATAAGAATGGACAAAATTTCAGGGCCCTTTTCACAATTAACAAAATGAAGATCTCCGATTACTCCACTTACGTAATCTGGGTACTGAAGTCGAGTTACTGAACGATCTAGCTTCATAGCTGAGCAGGAGTAAGCGAACGTCTCGAGGAGAGTTTAAAAAACATTGATGACGTAGTGAAAAGACGAAA
The DNA here is from genome assembly GCA_019055375.1 of Parelaphostrongylus tenuis. Lineage (NCBI taxonomy): Eukaryota > Metazoa > Nematoda > Chromadorea > Rhabditida > Metastrongylidae > Parelaphostrongylus > Parelaphostrongylus tenuis. The sequence continues at coordinate 29,916 of JAHQIW010006080.1, forward strand.
AAGTCCTACTTCGTGTCCTCCTTCTCGATTAAACGGATATCCCTGTAATGATGTATGCAGCAGGAACTTGGTCATTACGTAAACATAGATAATTCATTGTTACTGAAATCATAGTCATAACATCGATGCTAGAAGTATTTGTAAATCGCAAGTGAGAGAAAGTTAGCGAAGTTTCTATGTCAACGGGCGAAAATCAAGGATGCCGTTCTACATGACAGGCTATCGAAAATACAGTGGCCCCCACACGTATCGCTTAAGAGGCAAAAATCTTTCACGAAGAGCGTACAAGAAAGATATGATGCTTTAGAAATTTTAAGAGCGAGAGGGACCTCTGCGCTCTTGCACCTAATAGAAAAAAATGAAACTGTTTTCAATTCGAGTCACTTGAAGATAAACGGGTCAGACATATAAAAATGATCAAAATTATTGCGATTTCGGTTACGACACAAATATCTGCGCCTTCATATCTCATTAGCATATCAAGTCCCCGTTGAAAATGTCCTTCCTTTTCTTGAAATCTGGATGACTGACATTAGGAAGTTTCTCGTTGTTCACTACAGGGTAACGGCATATTTTTGGTTGGGGAAGCTTGTTGCGTTGCAGGCAGGATCTTCTTCAAATGGAATTGGTCCTGTATTTTAAAGATCAACCAATCGAGGGCAATGCAGCATGTTTGATTCCATCATTTAGGCTCGGATTTTGTTCCAAGCTATGATCGCTTTCCTCATGTTATGCTAAGAACATTTCTAAACCAGATCTAGACTAGACGGGTAATAAAAAGATTACTTTTGGCTATTGTCAATTTAAAGTCAAGTAATTGTGGTGGGCAGAAGTTAGATTATTTCATATCGATCCACGCATCGATCTACCATGCATACAATTGTAATGATTGTAGAAATCATGAATGCATGATTCATCAAACAGTGACGTGTTGTGCTCATACTCTCACCGAATGGTTCTTAACCTCTTTCAGAATTTAGCACCTAAATGACAAACAGTGAGGGAAGAGATTGTTTAACGTTCTGCGCACGAGATCGAACTAATGACTAAGTGCATATATCCTGCTATCACTATATGCGCCTCAAATTTTTTTCCAAACACTAGTGTGGTTTTCAAATGAAAAAATTCACAATCTTTTTTGCTCACCTCCACATTCATGTGCCAGATGACGATATCGTTGTCAAGGAGTAAGTCGTCTACGGCTATCATTGGTATGATTTCGTATTCTGCTCCTTCGTTGTTAATGATCACATGGTCAACGAATCTACGTTGGATTGTTTCAAAAAGAAGTTAGAATACCTATATTTTCGACCGCCACCAATCGAAAATGACCTGAAAAAAATTAACGGTGTGGTGAAAATCTTCAATTCTCGAAACCAAAAATCAACCTCGGTATAGTTGTAATATATCAATAGTTCCTTCTTTCAAGCAGTTCCCAGGTATTAATAATAGTATTCATTGAATATCCGTGATGGAATTCAATAATAATACATTCCACTAATGTAGCACAAAATTCAATAGTCCTACAGGGCTAGTGTTTTGGCAACGCTCGCCTTCTTCAGAGCCTGGAAAGGTTAAATTGATCCGTGAATTATCCAGTCAAATACCTCCATAATCTTAGCAGAAAAAGTAAGAAACAAATTTTGGATTGCATAGCAAAAATTTTCATCTCAAACTCATCGCTTAGACGTTTTAGGTTTAACTCGAAGCTGCTGGTATCCAATGCCTAAACTTAAAACATCCAAGAGATGAGTTTTTTGAGATGAAGCTTCTTTTATGCGATTGTGAAATTTTTCTTACGTTTTCGACTGAGGTTATGGAGGTTTTCAACTGGATAACTCAACGATCATTTTGGTCCTTCCAGGCTCTGAAGAAGGCGACCTTCGCTAAAACGTTAGCCACTGTAGGATGATTGAATTGTTTGTGCTATATTACTGGACTGTATTATTATTGATTGGAATTTTTTGAACTGAGATTAATTGTCATACCACTTGTTATGTTCAGAAATTCTCCTCTTCTGATCGTTTCTGGTCTTTCGCGGTTTCTCCAGAAGTCTCGAAGGTTATTCGCGCAGATATTTTTGGCTCCTGCCCCAGGATAGTTATTACCACATCAAAGTCCGTATCGTCATGGTTTTCCACTCAGTGCGCCCCCAAAGGCTAACCTGTTTTGCTGTTGGTTTACCCATCTAAGTGTTCTTTGGTGCGAATCCAAAGTGGTCTTCCTGTCTCGCCAATGTATCCTTCACCACATGTTGTGCAAGAAATCAGGCATATTGTACTCGAACTCATGTAATCTCCTTTTCTACCATCACTTAGGTCATACTTCACAATTGTCAGTCTTACACAAACGGTCGTAGAAGCAGTTCCAAGCCAGTTGGCCAGATAAGGTAAATGAGGATTTTCTATGAGAAAATAATATATAATAATATTATGAGGAAACTATGTAGTGAGGTTAAATAGAGAGTATTCGGTAGAAAGGCCTGTATAGATAGCCACAAATGGCTACGAAAGAGCAGCCACTGAAGTTAGGTCAATAGCGAGAGATAGGCCCCATAACATTTTATGAGAACAATGCTGTTTGCAACGTAAACGGAAAGATATTTTTCAAACTACCTTTGTAACGAATGGAAAAAACAATAACAAATATGAGCCTCATTCTCGCGACTCCGAAAAAGCCCTGGTACGGCAGCGCCAGGTAGGACGAGTACGGAGAGGCTGCTAAAATCTCAGGGCCAAACTAGGCTGACAAAGAAACCTTGGAACATGCGATAGCACAGGTGTCGGCGGCGTTGGCGTCTTCCTCAAATCGAAATCGACCGTGAGTATCGATTTGTTTGTTCAACTAACAACCCGTATCTGACGATTACGGTTGAAACGATGTGGTTTTCTGCTGGCTTTGACTATCTTCATTGCTTACGCGCCAACATCAAGCTATGACGAAGACAAAATCGAAGCGTTCTATATGGATCTCGGAAAATTCTTCAGAGCGATAATACATTCTGCAAGGTCATTTTCGGGGATTTTAATGCAAAAATTGGACCTAGATGAGCGTCTGAAGAATATCACACTGGGACCCACGGACTAGAATGGATTAAAAAAGGGTGAGTGGATACCCGAGTTTATCAATGATGACCCAAACCGTCCATGGTAACTCACAATTCTAAAAGCATCACTTTCAGCGATGGACGTGGGAGTCTCCCAGTGGAGAGTACCATAACGAAATAGACAGCATTTTAGTAATTTGAAGGCTTTCCCTGACCGATATCGCCATTGTTCGTAAGTTATACACGGGATCAAACTATCGCCTCCTTCGCGCAACGCTCCGTCTTTCAAGGAGAGGAGAGAAAGCCGCTACATTCAAACAACGAAGTCCCATAACTACCATAAACTGGGATGCATTCAAATCATTAGTCTGCTCTTGGGGAGATACTGTTGTCGACAACATCAACGAAGAACACGATCGACTCGTTGAATATCTTCATGTTAGCGCTATGAAAGCCGAGACTCCTAAGGTCACGAAGAGACGCTTGTCTCCACAGACACTCGAGCTGATACGTCAACGTGGAATCGCACAAGCTGCAGACAACCGAAGCCTTACGTCGGAGCTAGCGAAACGCTGCAGCGAAGCGATAGAAGAAGACCTCAAAGGGAGACGAGCAGCAGTTATGGCAGAAGCTGCAGAAGTGGAAAGAGCATTCGCAAAGCCCAACGAGGCTTCGCCAACTACAAAACCAAGGCGATTGCACTCCAACACCCTGACGGGACACTTACAGCTTCGAGAAGGGCTATGGAGAAAATCATCCACCAGTACTACTCGTATCTCTTCGCTAGCCATGTCTTCTTACTGTCATGTAAGTTGAAAGAGTATAAACATGTCGTTCCACCGACCCTCCCTTCCGAATCCGACATGTCATATCGTCGGTGAAGAACAGAACAGCACCCTGTCCAGATAGAATAGTCCAGAACACCTGAAGAGCCTGCCACTAGTTCTTATCAACACCTCGGCTCGACTTTACACTCGCTACCTTTCAGATTGCAAGGTCCCCATTCAGTGGAATACCAGAAAGACCGTATTGTTGTTCAAAAAGGAAGACCTTCACGACGTAGGCAATTATCGCCCAATCTGCTTGCTGTCCGTTGTCTAAAAACTCTTTACTCGAATCATCATAAACAGGATTGACAGAACACTGAACGAAGTACAGCCATGCGAACAAGCAGGGTTCCGAAAAGGATTTAGTATCATAGACCACATACACACGATTACAAGACTCACTGAAGTTTCACAAGAGTACAAACAACCACTCAGTCTCACTTTCATTGATCTGAAGAAAGCCTTTGATTCAGTGGAAACAGAAGTAGTTACAGAAGCTCTTGATAACCAGGGCTCCCTACTCAATACATAATAATCCTTCGTGAGCTTTATAAAGATTTCACAACCAATATATTTCTATCCTACAACAATATCACCATTGAATTAAGAAAAGGGGTTTGACAAGGCGATAGAATTTCGCCAAAATTATTGATTGCGACCCTACAAAACGTCATGCGAACATTAGAATGGGACGATACGGGAGTGAAAATTGACGGCCGACAATTAAACCATCTTCGCTTTGCTGACGATATCGTTCTCATATCACCAAACATCAGCCAAGCGGAACGAATGTTGACCGATTTCGAGTTCTGCGGAAAGATTGGTCTTCAACTAAGTCTAACGAAAACGATGTTCATGAGGAACGTATAGGTTTCGAATGCCCCATTCAAGCTCAACGGAACGACAATCTCCGAATGCTCCAGTTACGTCTATCTAGGTCGTGAAATCAACATGATAAACGACCTAGCTCCAGTGTTGAGCAGGAGGAAACGAGCGGCTTGGGTAACGTTTAAGAGCATTGAAGATGTAGTGAAAAGGGCAAAGACCATCCGACTCCGTGCCCACCTTTTCGACTCGACGATTATTCCTGCCCTAAGGTGTGCAGCAGAAACCTGGTCGCTACGTAAGCAGGAAAAAAGATCACTTGGCGTTATTGAACGCGCAGTCGAAAGATCGATGCTAGGAGTATCTCCTACCTCGCAAATAAGAGAAGGGATCCAAAGTTCCAACCTACGTCAACAATTGAAAATCAGGAACTCCGCTTTTCAATTCCAGGTTATCGAAAATAAGGTGGGCCTGACACGTATGCGCTTCAACGACAACTGATAGACGAGAGCCGTTAGCGACTGGATTCCTCGGAACATCAAGCGCCCTACAAGAAGACCACCTACCTGTAGATCCGATTTCTTCACGAAAGATATAGAAGAAAGATGTGTTGCTCAGCGAATCGCTAAAGCGAGGAGGACCCACTGGGCTACTCTTGCACGCGATAGATAAAAATGGAAGTGTTGCTGGTACTCGCTGGAGTCACTCGACGATCAGCGGACGACAGGTAATACAAGTAATGTAGTTTTCTCAATAAATATGTAGTCAGTTGCATGTTAATCGCAAATAATGTCGACCTACCATGCATACCAAACAATCAGACGTGAACCTGAGAATATGTCAGAAGCAAACGAGGACGACCCAATGAAGCAGCCACCCTTTCCGAGACAATCAGAACAACATTCGATCTCTTTCCATAGATAAATTGTACTATTCTCTCATACTGTTGGATTGGTCCATGCAGAAGAACGCAATCGAAATCAAACCCGCGTGGAAATTCAAAATGTGAGCAAGAGCAACTTAGTAAGGAGGTATACACCTTCAGTTAATCTCCATAGTTCCATCTATTTACATCATCGGTCTCATCGGCACATCATTCTTCCCAAGCGGCAACTCATTAATGGCCCAAAGGAAAAATCAACGGCTTTGAAAAGCACATTCAAAGCTTCTCGAATCACAAAATTGTCAAGAAACTATGTTTGGGAAACTACGTGCCTGCAAAGCTAGCCTCACTCTCTCATGTAAAAAGCTGGAGAACATTTTAGAAGAATTCAAACACAATCAACTCGAGTCCTTTCATACAACCGCAAATGGGACTGAAAAAACCAAGTCAAAAGTTGCGAAAGCGCAGCTCAGGCCATTGAACGCCAGATCAATTCAGTCGAATCAAGACGAAGGGGATATATTGAAGCTTTCGATAATTTAGAGCAGAAGAAGTCAAAAGAGGAAGTCAAAAACTCTAGCTAGCGCTTCAACTACGAGTCTACCACCATTCCGCATACCAAAATTTAACGGAGAAATTTAAGAATGGGAGGCATTTTGGAGTGCGTTCAATCACATTGTTTACTCACGTGATGTGGAAGATAACCTCAAAATGACCTAACTACTAAACGCTCTCGAAGGCTAAGCGAAAACGTTTGTGAAGCAATATGAAATTTCACGAGAGTCATACCAGTTGGTCATATCCCACTTAAAGATCCGGTAGGACAACTTTATTAACCTAGGAATACTTTAGTGAACCAACCACTACAGCGATTGAAAATGGCCCAAGCAAGGAGTGAGCAACTAGAAGACCAAGAATTATTGAGTAAATCTTTATTTTAGATGGTCAACCAACTACGCCATAAAGGAGAACCTGTCGACAGCATGTACTTGCTGCAACAACTGTCAAAAAGCTCTTAAGATATATTCAGCGACATGTATTACATCAAACCAATGACCAATCATCCACAACGGACGAAGTCCTTAACATTGTAAATCAACACATATCAAGGGAACTCAAAATAAAAGCAAAAATGGAACAGACCATCGATGTAGGAACAAAATGCAAAACTATAGTGAAAAACACAAGTCACTTCTCGCATCTCAACCAAAATCATCAGGCACATCCTCAAAGAAAAAAGAGATTACTGCATCCAAAGACAATACTATAGCTACTGGGTATTAACGACTACATAATTGTACATGCTCACAGATGAAGACCATGCGGCAAGTGGGCAAATTATAGTTTGCCTATCACATGTTTTTAAGCAAGACATATGAGCAGGTAAAAGTTATGCTCGACACGGGTTCATACCGACCATTCATAACGAAGAGATTGGCTTGACGTCTCAGATTAAACAGTGTCGATTCTGTAGATCTGGATATACATAACTTTGGAGAGTTTAGAGCGTTGAGACAAAACAGCAGAATTACTATGCTACAGCTAGGAGATGTCTACGGAACACTGCATGATATCACAGTGACATAACACTCATACGTGATTCACGAAGCCGCTGAAACGCGTACCACTCAATATCGATGACAGAGACTTTTTAATCTGCAACAACATTCAGCCGTCAATTAACCCATTGACAGAAAGTATTCGTTTACAAAATCTACTTGGATGCTCGAATGTATTCTCTCTGTTACGGACAAATCACCATCAATTAACATATTGCCGTCGGGATTGAAAGTAATCCTTCTAAACTGGTCTACCTCATTGTGGGAGATGCCACAACCGTTACATGGTGGCCTAGGATATTATGGCTTTTGTTATGCAAACCATACAGTCTCCTCAGACGACGAAAGAGCAACAGTCATGGACGGACATCTGTTCCTTCGAATCTGGACGGATCCCACGAATTCAGCGACTCGATAGTGAAAGAACGACGAAAACAAAACACTGCGATGTGCAAGCTATTTGAAAGAACGATCGAAGAGCGGGAACACGGTAATTGCGTGCAACCAACATACACCGCCGGACATCGAAGACATTGAAATCAAACGATTGCAGGCTACACTTGCTAGTCTTGAAGGCAACCTCACTCTTTGACTCTAATGTCAGGAAACTACTGACGAAGAACTAAAGCAAAACGAAGAGCACGATGCCTTGGCATGTGCGGGTGGCGAATATAGAAACTACTATAGCCACTATCTCTCCATTCTTTATTCATAAAAGCACTACTGCGTCCGCGACCTCTTTGCTCCAGCTGACTCCACAAACTTCCCAGGTGAGAAATATAGAGACCTTTCTATTGAGTAGTCTCTACTTAACCTCACTATGTAGTTTTCTGAGTTCAATAAATCAGTAATGAGCTGCATGTTTATTGCAAATAACGTCGACCCCACATGCGGACCCAAACAATCGGACATGTACCGGGGGGGTCTGCCAGAAACAAAAGAGGGCGACCGAACCAAGCAGTCTACCCAAACCGAGATAACAGAACTACATTCGATCTCTGTCCATTCATAAATCGTACTATTCGTACAAAACTCATAAATCGTACACAAAAATCATGGGTTTTGTATAATTTTTTCCTGTACATACATTGCTACCTCGGTGTTGCCATTTATGTTGTTTTTAATGATGTCAAATTTTAATTACCCAAGCTTGAGTTGTGCTATTCGCACACTATCTTCCGAGCCAAACCTAGTACCTTTTCTCTCTCCTCACTCCCCGTACATACACTTGTGGTCGTTCGGTACACGTTTCGAACGACTGCTCTTTTCGTGCATGTGGAGTGGGAGGAAGGGTAGTGCACTAGTGTGTTTTTACCACTTGATTTGCGATACCATTTGGTTATGTGGCCACTTTCAGAAAGATGAATTTGAACAGTGAAAAATGGGAGCCAGCTCTTCCTACGCTTTTTTCTTGTAAACTTAATCTACTAGCCCTCTAATTTGTCCAAAATATCTTCTCGGCCATCTGAAGATTGAACAATTCAGGAACACCCGTTAAAACAGTAATGAATTGTTGAATTGAAAATGCCATACATATTATTCCCAGTTTATTTACTACCAGCAATTCGTGAATCATTTGTAGTGCGAAGTCACTCGATATGTTTCTGCAAAGAAAAGTAACATCGAACAATTCCATTAAATACGTTTGATTTGGCTGTGCACGTGGTGTTAGGCAGATAGGCTGGCATGAAATTCAATAACTGCGGCAAAATGAAGCTCAAAACTATGTCATTCTATACGTAGGTCCACCTACACAGCTAATGGTCGGCTCTAACATCGAATGTGGAAGGATCGGTAGATTCTCGAACATTATTAGAGGTGAGTTCATGTGCTTTGATGGTTGTGTATGGGAGGGGACACGTCAATGAATTATTCTTAAGCTGACGGGCTATTGAGGTTGTACACCAGATGTCTTTGCCGTTTTACCAATTCTTTGTTTAATTCCCTGTATTGTGCCTTACAGTCCTCCTAAGAGGATGGCCGATAAAGCGTAACATCCTAAAGATGTTTTTCCGCTATTTCAATATCCTGCTGACGAGGAGTAACTACAAATTCTCCACCTTATCACTTATAGAGAACCGAATTTTCTAGCGTATAGTAGTAGCTCCCGAATCCGGCACATACCATGATTACTATAGTGAGTTGAGTTCAAAATGAAATTTTTCGATAGGTACCTATTTAGTAAACGAAAGACTTCGTCGAAAACAAACGGAAAATTGAGTCTACTTTAATGTAGGATTGTTATTGTCCAAAGAACGTTCTTGGAAAAGGAGGCGGTGGTAATGCTCCTCTTTATTGTTTCCATCCGAGCCTTTCTACTTTCGGGTTTGTAGCTCAGTTGACCCTGGACTTCATGTAATTTACATGCAATACTGCGCATTAGTGTTTTAAATATGGAATGTACAGGTGAAGAGTTGGAATTCTCGGTCCTGCACCGCCCCTAAGTGGTCGGTTAACTATTCTCTCCTTTCTATTATTTATTGATTTCGACTTAAACACCTCTCATATTCTCATATTCTAAGAGTTTCCGAATCAACTAGTAGGAAGTCTGACTATCGGATGCCTTGCCAGAAAGGTATTCCATGCGGACGAGACTGTCATAAACTGGAAACGTCTTTCGGCCCTAGAGCATGTTTGATCGGTCGGTCAACTTTATCTATTCCTACCTTGTTTATTGATTCGATCTCAACATCATCTCCGAATAAACTGAAAGGAAATCCGATTGCTAGGACCGGATACCAAGCAAATTTTATGGAAACGACATCATCAAGATCTGAAGACCTGAAAACGCCCTTCCAAGGTTTAGCAAGCAAGGATTTCGACAGAGACCTTGCTGCATTGATCACATCCAAGCCGTGTCGAGGGCCATAGAAATTTGTCGGGAGTACCACCTGCACCCATCGACTATGAAAAAAGCATTTGATAGCGTTGAAACAAGCGCAGTCCTGCCTGCTCTTGTCGATCAAAGAGTGGATCGTTATGCACAAGAACTTTATCAGACTGCCTTAGGAATTGCACTCTTACCATGGCCATTAAAAGAGGGGTTCGACAATGGAATATTGTGTCACCGAAAGCTGTTCACCGGCGCACTGCAGTGCATAATGAAGTCGCATGATTGGGACGAGAAGAGCATACGCATCAATGAAAAATTTCTAAGAATGAATCGTTCTGCTGTTTATGGCATTGTTTTATTCTCTAAAAGCACTAGTGAAGCACCGGCGATGCTCAAGGAACTCAAGAAAGCGGGGAAGAAGATCGGACTGCGCATAAATCGCATAAAGACTCAGTTCATGAAAAACCAATGGTTTAATGATGAACATGTCAGACTGGATGGATCTTTGATTACGGAGGCCTCCTCGTACGTGTACCTTGGTCGTTCACTGATTATGGAGAATAACATGGAGGAGGAATTTGAAAGAAGAAGGAAAGCAGCGTGTTCCACATTCTGGCCTCTCAAAGAAGCCACCGACCATATAAGTGACCCCAAATCACGCGGTAACCTTTTTGATTCAGCAGTCCTCCCATCACTCTGTTACGAGCGGAGACGTGCGCTGATACTTCGACCGCATCAAGACTACTGCGAACAACTCACAGAGCGCTTGAACGATGTCTTCTGAAAGCCGATTGGCGCTCACAACACGTAGCCGGCTTGCGCAGCTCAGACCTCAAAAATTTAACCTTATCTTCGTGATCCAGAAGAATTTACATCGATAGCGGAGCACAGGTTGGCCGGTCATGTATTAAGAAGATCAGACGACAAGATGGGCGAAACGAACTGTAGAGTGGATGCCACGAGAATACACCCGTCTCAACGGACGGCCCCCTAAACGTTGGGTGGACGTTCACTAGAAGAATTGATCAACTGTATTCATATCCATATTCGCATCAGCTGTATTCGTACCCGCCGATATTCTACAGAACACGGTATGAAACTCGCGCCAATTGCCATGCTCAAATGAAATCACAGCCCTGGACAACAATAGCGAGAAGACGAGCCGAAGGAAGATGTGCTGGGGTCCGCACAATTCGTGAAGGCGGACCGTCCAAATTTCCAAGTAAGGTGGAAAGCTGAGACCTAATTCTCACAGTGAATGCTCATTCTGCGGAAGGATCATACCCCCTAATAAAGTGCCTCTTGGTGTATTTGGCGCGTGATCTGCCCAAAGTTTACTTTTACTCTAGTTAGGAATGGGGTTTCTCCGAATTGTTGACGTTGAATTATGTTCACGTAGCAGATTCTCAAATTTCTTCCACCAGTTGTTTTTAATATTATACCGAATACTGTTACAAATAGATACGGAGTCATTTACTATTCTTCTCCAGGGACTATTCTCCAAATACCGAGCACAATGAGATTCTTTATATAAGCACTTCTTAACTAACGAAAATAATTCGCTTTGTACAATTTGGTAGCAGGCGCGTATAATCGCATGTTTATATTAAGCATTTAACGCGAATTCTCTTATTACGCACGTTGCAGGTAAAATCCTATTTCTAATAAATGAGAGATAATTTTATGCCTTATGCAGCGACGAAGAAAGTAACTTTTTCGTCGAATTAACACAAACTTTTGTCTCGAAATAACTAATGAATTGAGAATAAATATCTATGGCATGTCAGTTCAACAACTCATAACTCTTTTGAGGGAGTGCCTGAGCTGATCAATCTTTAGGTGCTCGAGAAAATATTTGCACAAATTAGAGGGCAGGCAATGGGGCAACGATTGGCACCAAGCCTTGCCATTGCTTTTAAGCCCAAAGTGGAAGCTTCAGATATGTCGTAGGTCAATAACTAGTACTCAACTGTTGATACATAGATAATTGTCTTCTCATCTGCTTGACAAAGAAGGAAGTGGACATATGTTTTGATCTTTTGAATAAGCAGTCATAGCGAATTAACTTTACACTGAAGAAGCCTAGGGAGAACTGGCTTCCATTTTTAACAATCAATTTCATCTTTCTGAAAGAGGCCGTATAACAAAATGGTTTCGCAAACCAATTGATAAAAACATGCCAGTGCACTACACTTCTTCCTACTCCTCACACACGAAAATAGCAGTTGTTCGGAACATGTACCGAACGGCTACAAGTGTTTGTACGAGGAGAGCGGAGAGAGAAGAGTCACTGCGTTTGGCACGAAAGATAGCCATTTTAAATGACAACGAAAGAGCACCCACTGAAGTTTGGTCATCAAGGAGAGATAGCCCCATAACATTAATACCGAGAACAATATTGTTCAAACCTAGGCGGGAAGGTATTTTTGAAAATACTTTTTATAACGAATGAAATAAGCGCAGCTATAAAAAGATGTTTAATAAACAGTGGTCTGGAAAATTCCGTTAGAATTAAGAAATTTATTTTGATAACTTACGTCGCCATTTGGTGCGGAACCTCTTGTATGACCTTTTGCGTTTGACTGACACTTGTAAAGTATGCCCTAATGATAGAGGAGATTGCATGAGTTCGGGTACAATATACCTGATCTCTTCCTCAACATGCGTTGCAGAATACATTGGCGAGACAGGAAGACCACTTTGAGTCCGCATCAAAGAACACTTAGATGGGAAGCCAACAGCAAAACAACTTAGCCTTTGGGGAGCACAGAATGGAAAACATAACGATACGGACTTTGATGTGGTAATAGTATCCTGGGGCAGGAGCTAAAAACATCTGCGCGAATAACCTTCGAGACTTTTGAATGAACCGCGAAAGACCAAAAACGACTAGGAGAAGAGAACTCCTGAATACAACAAGTGATATGACACTTTATCTCAGCTTCATCTTATAGTCTAAGTGTGTTCATTTTGCATATTGTGTCACACTGACCGGTGACCGCTACCATAAAACTAAATAGGGTGGGGCATTTCAGAGTGACTAGACTGCCAATTCCTCTTCTGTTGGATTTTGATGCATGTAAAATATCAGAGTAATCAGATATAGTATGATGTAGACGTCCAGGCTCTGACAAAGGAGCCACCGCCGAAACTTTAGCCATCGAGTTTTAAGGAAAGGGAGTACTAATTGGGTGCAAGTTTCAAATAAAGAAAAGAAAAGTTCGTGAAAAATTCTGCATTTCAATGAATACTCTTGGTAACACCTCGGAGCTGGTTCCCAAAAAAAAACTACAAAATCTTTTTATCTAATCGCTTGCTGCGGTACACGATGTCGCAAATATAAAATCAGTAATATTGAGTTATTCGCAAAATTTCAAGTTTCGTCTGACATTGAAAGTTTTTCATATCACTCAAAAATATTGGTACTGTGACGATTGAGAAGTGCAATCTGTCGGAAATCTTAATTTTTGCAACTTTCAGACATATTTTGTCGAATAATCACATTATCGTGAAAGTAAGTTTTACTGGATGTCCTAATGACGCGCATGAGTTATTTAATTCTGAAAGCTTGAGAGAGGTAAACAAAGATCTGAAATCTTTTTTCTGATTAGCGGAGAAAACCAATCTCATTTGTTGAAGGGGAACTTTTCTTAAAAGTGTTAGTAACCACTCGAAAGCTGAGACTTTATTATAAAGCTCCACGTCGCCGGTTTTCAAAACACCCCTATATAATGTTATAACATTCAAAATAATATCATGCATATCACGTGAAGAACATTGAAAGAACAAGAACATTGAAAGAAAATTAGAATGGGACGATTAGGGAGTGAAAATTGACCGTCGACAATCAAACCATCTTCGCTTTGCTGACAATATCGTTCTCATAACACCAAACATCAGCCAAGCGGAACGAATGTTGACCGATTTCGATAACGTCTGTGGAAAGATTGGTCTTCAACTAAATCTAACAAAAACGGTGTTCATGAGGAACGGATGGGTTTTGAATGTCCCACTCACGCTCAACGGAACGAAAATCCCGAATGCTCCAGTTACGTCTATCTAGGTCGTGAAATCAACATGATGAACGACCTAGCTCCAGAGTTGAGCAGGAGGAAGCGAGCAGCTTGGGGAGCGTTTAAAAGCATCGAAGATGTAGTGAAGAGGACTTAGAACATCCGACTCTGTGCCCACCTTTTCGACTCGACGATTATCTCTGCTTTAACGTATGCAACAGAAACTTGATCGTTACGTAAGCAGGATGAAAAATCACTTGGCGTTTTTGAACGCGCAGTCGAAAAGTCGATGCTAGGAGTATCTGACGATCGGAGATCAGAAACGCAGTTCTACACGCCAGGATATCGAAAATAACGTGAGCCGGACACGTGATGCGCTTCAACGAGAACCGATGGACGAGAGCCGTTACCGACTGGATTCCTCGGGAAATCAAGCGCTCTACAGGAAGACCACCGACGCAATGGTCCGATTTCTTCACGAAAGTCATAGAAGAAGGTTATGATGCTCAGCGAATCCCTAAAGCGAGGGAAACCCACTAGGCTACTCTTGCACGCGATAGAGAAAAATGGAAGTGTTTCTGGTAATTGCTCGAGTCACTCGATGACCAACGGGAAGAAAGGTGATACAAGTGATATTGCTGACGCAAATAAGTAGTTCGTGGCCTTTTTTGATGGATTGATAGCTCAATAAATGAAAGTGTTAATTTGAATTTACTTGCGAGAAGCGGGCATTAAACGCGATCTTCGTATAAAAATCAGTTTCCACCCGGTTCGGAAAATCTTCTGCATTTTTATCGTTTACCCTCTAACGTTTATGTGCTCTAGGTGCATCATAATGGCTCATGTGTGCGAAAAAAAGCTACTCAAATGTCCTACAGTCATAGCGGAATTTTCTGACTGTGAAAAGTATGTTAAGAAAATTCAAAATGTTAATAGCTTACTTCGTAGCAATGGGTTTCTCTGAAATTTCTTTCGTATTTCGACACTTTGGCAATTCAATTGTCATTTGATCAAAGAAATCAGTCAATTAGCAAAATAATAACCACGGTGGTCAATGTTATGCAAGCATTTGTTGGACAAGAGGCTGGGTAACCGTTCTTTCGGAAAGAACGAGGCTAACTATAAGAAAAGTTGATGAAATCACTTTGAGGTGGTTGTAGTCTTAAGATTGGTTCTGCTGGGCGTCTTTGCCGCGAGAAAGCTAGTAGACGTGACACTTATTGCTCTCGTAGTAGCCTTAGGGTTCCATCCCATGGTAATCGACTTTCGGCTTTGAACGGCGAGCGGTGGTGCTACATCAAATTTCACATTTCTGACTAGAACTGCAACAACTTCTCCAACATACCACGGCCTTCTGGCAGTGACCCAATGTGAAATAGAAACACCTGAATAAAACAATAATGCGGAAGAAATTATGGGATAATCTACACTTATGATTAAATTAAGAGAAACACCAATTAGAACTGCTGAAGTATCTACATAAAAGGTACTGTTATCATGCGAGATGTCAGAATGGTCATATGTATTAACATTTGTACACACTCTACCAGGGTTCCTGTGCAAGAAAATCTATAACACCTGGTGGTTGATATGCTCTATTTTTGTGCACGTCAGTTTTTCCGAACTTTAGGTGATCAATCGATACAATGTAGATGTAAAGCTCCAAGGCCCAGAATGCTTTTCTTCTCAATAATTATCATTAGAATATATAAGCATTTCCTGAGAAGATTTTATAAACCATAATTGACTATCAGAAAATAAGTAGTTTCTATAGACGAGGATTTGATGTGAGAGTGTTAGTGAATGTTATGACAATGAAATAAACCGTTTTGTCTCTTTTTCTTACTGAGATAAGGCAGAAATGGCCAAAGTGGTTCTGAAAATTAAGCAGTCTTTGAAAAAAAGAGAATGTCTAAAGCCTAAACGAGGTTGGTACGACAGGGCCATACACCGGTGTTTCGGAGATTTCGGCCTTTTCGTCACTGACCCTCGCCCCACATAAAGTCCTTTATTGAAGCAAGGAGGGAGGCCTATGTGGTGATAGCCTAGTGTACAACGACACTGGTCCATCACTACTTTTCAGTCGATAAATTTCGACTGTTTTCAAAACTTGGCAATAAACATTCAAAATAATTCTAAAAAAGCAATCTTCTTTTGATTTACAAAGACCGATTCATGAATTATGTAATGAGTCACAATCAGAATCATACCACATCGAAGCGACGCTGTCGTTTGAGTAAAGAAAAACGTCTAGTAAGGTGTAATCTCTCGTTCTAAGTATCTTCAACCACGTGAGATAACGCTGGGCATGAACTGAAGTACAGCGACGGGTATGTGGAAGTCGATTTTTGGTAGATGTCTCATAACCCTTTTCCAAAGTTTCTTAATATAATAAAAAGCATTACACTGGCGGATTGTTGAGACATTCGATTGTGAGAAATGAGCTTGCTTCTGATAACGAATGTTAACTTGAGAAAGCTACCGTCCCAGGTATTTGATTGCGGCTAAGAAGTTATCGTAATAATTTTCTTAATTCAACAATCATGGAAAAGGAAGCCGTTAGATGGAAGATTGTGGTGGATCAGGTGAATAGAACAGAGATTTTTCCAGTTTTCAGACTTTTTCCACTATGGAAGGGTAAAAAATAGGCCTAAGAAATTTGTGCTCATGCAAAAGAAAATTAGATCTTGGTTAGCATTGTTACAAGCACTATTTAGATGATGTTAAAAATATTCTCTTTTGTGAAAATGGAGAACTGCGACGATTCTAATCTACACTCGACCTAACCCCAGCCGCCTATAAATCCTTTTATCATCTTGTTTTGCAAATGAATGATAAGCGACAAGTCCATGACGATAAGAGTAGTAGTGTGCCAGCGGACAGATTTTCTCACAATAGGCCCTAGAAGAATAATATTATAAGCTCTTGTTCTTCAAACAAACGTAAATATTAGTCAAGTATTGCACACTATAGATATAAATTAGAATTCCTCTGGCTCCTACTCGGTTCACTCGATATTAGATATGACATAAGAGCAGCTCGTGACGCGTGAACTTGTGACACCAGCAGCTGCAATGGGTTGGCCTTGCGATTATAACAGTAATATATGCTTCACAACCAAGTAGCCAAATTGTTCTCAATCAAATCTATAAATAGTAAAGGAAGTTAGTAGAGGTCGCGCTGTGCAGGTGAAAATCACAAAAAATTCGGTAGAAGTAAAGTCCAACACGTTTTTGTGAGCATTTCGGTCCTACCAGTTCGCTAATTCTATGAGGCATCTAAGTGCACTTTTTGTGCAACTTCTTTCTAGAATCAACGCAACAATAAAAAGCCTAGCATAGAAATATGCTTTTTGCCCGCCTTAAGTAATGTATCCGAAGCAGTACTAACGAAATTTGACTTCTTAGATACTTTATTACGGTAAACAGAAGCAAATCGTGCAGCTGGTGTGATTGTGCCTTCCACTTTCTACTTCACTATCATCATAAACATACCAACTTCATTTGTCTGTTACGTTGGTACATAGTTTAAGATCCATTTAACAGTGTTTTTCAAAATGTAGGTAATCAACAGCGGAGTCGGAAATGGTATCGATTTTCTCGAAGAATGGCTTGCTCAATGCTGAATTGCATCCCGTCCAAAAATACCAGCAGATTTCATTCAATTTCACTTTGTATAGCATACTTGGAAGAGTGCCATACTTTACGTGATAAACTCCGAAGAAATTTCGTGTTATAGGAAATATATTTAGAGTGTGGTAAAATCCTTCGTATGTCCCCTAGAGAGTACCTCCATTTTGCGCCTTTCAAAGGAGCGAGTTATCAAAGATTAGTTCCAATCTATCTCTGGATATGCATAATTGGAAAGTCACTGTCGACTAATGTCGTGTTCTTATATTCGGCCACGTACAGCTATAGATTCAAAATTATTATTGTCAATCTAGGGACCGAATTCTCTTTTCCCATAGCATTTTTTTTGCAAACTCTACCTGCTCCATTCAACAAAACCCTACAGTACAAAAAAATTTCGTTGCGGAACAAGAACCGTAGTTTTGACCAGCTTCCCATTATAAATTTGGGTTCACAAAAAAAAGACAAAAAATCAAACGAGATGAAACTTTGTGATTTAAAAGTTATCGCGTTTTCACTAATCACTCTTGATGAGGTGAAACAAAATTGTTGCGACTGCTGAATTCTTAGGTGCAAAGGATTTGGCGCCTTTGCCATATTAAGAAGTTGACGGAAAATACCCTATGGTTCAGTCTCATTATAATTGCCGTTTAGCAGCACGAGTGAAAGCACGAAGCGTAAACCTTCCCTTTACAAAAGATTTTGAAAAAGGAGTCACGACCTAGCAGAGGATTCAAAACGGTATTTTTTCTTCACGTGTGCGACATTCATTTATTATTCTACTTGAGCGCAATGGATGTAGCCTCTACATCCTAATTAGTAGACATGAGCAATGGAGAAGCTGCAAGTTAGAAACTACATAATTTGTCCTTTATAGATTTGAGAAGTGCGACTTCATCAAAAGGTTGTCTTCCGCATATTGAAAGATTCAAAAAATCTTTTGTTATCTTATAGGGAAAACTTATAGATGGCTGATAACCTTTTAAAAACTGCCAATGCCATCACCACAATAATATCTGGAACTCTTTCGATAGTTGAAATTCTCTGATCATTCCAAATAGTATTCAAATGACTAACCACACTTGGATTGTATACTTTTGCTCATTTATTCGTTGTCGTCCTACTGTATTTTTATTTTAGTTTTTCTACCTCACGATGTATTCAATTTCATCTCACGCACTTGCGGTTCTAATTGTGGAATGAGTGAAACTCCAAACGAATTCACCAAAGATCAATTTTACATATTGTTGTAGAGATTTGAAAGCATGTATCACCGATCAAATCTTTATATATATATTATCAACTCTGATATAGGAGAGATGAATCACTTTCATAGTGATTTTTCCAAGCAGTTAAAACATATCATCTAAAGAAACTACGCAAATCCGGAGCGCAATCTCTTCCAGCGTCTGGTAGCGAAGATATAGTCGTATGATTGTCGCCCTGTACGCTTAGACTAAGCGATTCTGACAACACCACGAACAGAAGCGCCTTTCGGAAGATTAGTCGCAGCTGTTGGGTCACTCTCTTCGGTAGCTGTGTGAAATAAGTTTCCTCAATTTACAAATTTATGATTACTTTAAAAATACTCTGAGAATTAATGAATGTTTTCGGAGTTTACCTTACTGCAAGCATCGCTAGACTTTCTGCTCTACTTTCTTGCCGTTCACGACGAATACGCCACAAAGATAATATCATCGTGTGGCCGTGGATAGACGTACCTACAAATTATTGCAATATCAATCATCTGGAAAGTACAGTACAGGAGTGCTCGTCAATTTTCGGCAGAGACATTTCTTTGAGGAACAGCTAAATGGTTGAATTTACAAGAGGTAGTAAACTATAAAGAATGAAGGAATAGTGTATACGACGTTGATCACTGCCGGAAGAATGCTTCTTGCAATCAATTTTATCAAAACTCATATATTGAGATGTACATCAAGCCTGCATAACTTTCGGTGACCTACGGCGTTTCATTTCGATTATATTAACCCTAAAGGAATGAAGGTTGACGAACCTAAGCGGAAGTCGAATCAAAGGCCACGTATGCACTGCAGAACATACCTAGCCACAACGTTACACTAGGACCGCAATATGGTGCTAGATTTGATAAACAATTACAAATTTGGATCGCCCATCCACCTGCATCTCTCCAAACTACCGTCCTCTTCAGCTTGCTTATACTTTTCACAAGAGTTATTCACACATAATGTCCTTAGCAAGTTATGACTGGTAGAAGGATGAGTGCGATGAGAACAATGAAACCTCAATATTAGCACGATTTTCAATACAGTAAATACACTGATTTGCCTCTTTGGTTTTAAATGCGGCACAAGTAGAACTTCAAAATATGTAAATATTGTAAATAAATGCGATGGAATGTCATTTGGTACTTCCAAAAAATGAGCTCTTTTTTACACAGTTGAACGTTAAGCGGATCACTTTGATCATTCTGGAGCAATGTTTAATGTAAAAATGTCTTGATAAGAGATTTTGAAGTCCAAATTTGCTGTCAATCACCATCATTAAGCTGGCATTGGCAAACAACTCCGATGGCGCTGTAGATTGGATAGATGGCGAGTAAGACAGACCCGGCAATGAATTCAGGAGACAGAGCGGCCAATATCACTATCGCGACCCATCTGAGCAGAAGGAGCCCGAAATTAATATTTCGCTACCCGTACCATCTCATATAGGTCCGTACTGGTCCATAAAGAAGCTGCAAAATGTTATCTATGAAACAGATCACTAATCTTTGAGTATCTGAAATACTGACATATTTACGAAACCTTTCGTACATTTATTCACCTACTTTATTGCATGATTCGTCGCCACATATGCTAATCTTACCTTATTTCGTTTTGAGCGGCTCTGTAAAAGAGCGGTCGATAGCAGAGAAGAAAGAGTGTTAGCAGTGTAGTGTCCTCGAATGAGTAACGGTAGCACAAGTTTTCGATTAAGGTGGTGCGCAGGTTCAACTCCCGTCCGACACTGATGGCTTTGCATATGACCCGACATTTATGGGTTCTTATGCATACTTCATTCGGCTCATTTTGTCAAGCAAGGGTGCCCGAATTACATTTGGTTCAGCTATTACTTGAAAATTTTCTCTTTCATATCAACGACGCTATATACTAATCAAGCACAGTGCTCTCCATAAGCAATGAAGGGCAAAATACGAGCAATTTTGAACGATTCGAATCAATTTTGGAGGTTGAAAGTGGATTGCAAATGTGAAAAATAATGAATTCTAAGTTGAAGTTAATGAAAAAAATGATGGAATGCGATAAACTATATGAAACAGCGATTTATAATGTAATGAGAGACGTTACCCACTGCTCATCTTATTATAATACTTTTCTAAATCTTGGCCAGTGCTCTAATTATACTTCCATAATTGGACTAAAGACTTCCAAGTCATAACCACTTCTGGTCAGCATCTCAAAGTCCATTGATAACTGTAGAACTTCCTTTAGCGACTAATCGAAAAGCGAGAAGGAAGTCTTTTTCTTAAGCACTCTTATATTTCGGCATACTTTCCATTTTATCCCTTTCTAAACATTAAATACAACAGTGGCGTACACGATGGTGAATAATACTAACGTTTAGAAATTACCTTGACATAATTACCATCGTGATCTGCATTTTCGTACAGTCTTTTTTAATAAAGTTTTCTCTGCTTCATTTGTTGTCAAACTTAATCTGAAAATAAGCGGTGAACAGTACATAAAGGATGTCGAGTGATTTCGGAAAATGACAATTTCACCGAATACTCACGGTTCATCGCTGTAAAGCCGTTGAATTTCTGCTGCCTCACATCCTCTCCGGGATCCTATTGGTGTTCGTACGGATGCTTGGGAAACTCTGGACGTCGTTCGTGACTTCTTACCCACAAAGAATTGCTCCAACAGCTGTAAAATCTACATCTTTTTGTAATTTTGCAAAAAAGTGAATTTCTCTATAAACGATTTTTCAACACTAAGACTCGCACGTGAGCGAAGTCGCTCTAGTACGGAAGTATGCAGTTTGTCTGACAAAAGGCTGGTAATCTTCTCACGAATGAGCAGAAAAATTAGAGATAGAATAGAAATTGGCACTCAGACGGATTTAGATGCTGGAAATTGAAGGTTAATTGAGGCGGCGATTTTTGTCAAAACTCAGAAGTTTCTAAATCCAAGTCGCTATCATGCTGTTTTATAACTGACACTACACAATTATCGTGCTCTTCAAAAATTAGCCAATTCTAACATTTTCACATGCATGTTGAATTTTTTTTAACCTGAAAATGGAAAAGAGGATACCTATCAAAAATATCTAGATGTCATCATAGTGATCAGTTTAAAGTAAACGTTAATTGCATGTCGCTTTCTTAGTTCACGTTGCAGGTAATACCTCTGACGCCGGCGGCCTGTTAATCGGATTTTTTCTCATGAATCTCGTCAACGATATCAGCAAAGTCCTTACTGAAAGCTGGTATCAAAGTTCTTGCGTAATTTGATGGGCTTGCATATTTTAGATTAGATCCAGGTTGATGAACTTCAAAAATTCTCTAGAAATCTAGTTAGATGCGCACAACGTTATAGGTGCAAACAAACGAAAAGATAAAGTAATTAAGATTCTCAGCAAAATAAAAAGTATAGTAAGAGCATAAAAGCTCTTCCTGTAGCTGAGCGACAGATACTTTATTTTGAACAGCACAAACTTGATAGACTAAATGCACATCCTAATTTTTGAACAAGTTGTTGACCTAAGAGAAGCTGAAAAACCATCCACACAAAAATTTGAATTCCGATCACTGAACTGCGATTGAAAGTATCAAGTTGGTTTCGGAGAAGGAAGAATTCTATTGATGTGATAATGGCCGCGAAAGGTTATCACAGGACTCTATCACGAGAGATGTATGTTTTGCGATGGTGAGCAAGGATAAATGATGAGAAACTTGGTGCTGATCACTTTTGAGGGATGCGCACGTACTTCATCAAACAGCGCAGAGGTGCTTAAGTGCCTTTATGAGGTACATCTATCCGTTGCAATAGCTTGCAGTAACTTGCAAAAATATCAGTTAAGTGCTCTATTCCTCTTCATCAGGTTTGCCATGAATTTGCTGATCTGAAGGAAGGGTTCATAATCCTAGAGTGCAGAGCCAAACTAATGACCTCAATGTGGCAATGCATACTAGACCACAACTCTGCATGCTTCTAGTAATAAATAGTGGCCCATGTATAAGATAATGGTGAGTGCAGTGAATTGTTTTGGATAAGTAAACAAATTTAGAATACGGAATCCCCGGCTCTGCTTCGGCAGACCTTCACGGTCCTTCTGAGCAGATGGGATGTTGTGGATGAAAAGCGGTATGGGTTAGCCCACTGCACTGGACCGTATTTATACGGCGTTGCCACCTTATAGACTGCACAGGCTTGCATAAGAGGCTAAATTCAGACAATCCGAATTTGAGTGAGTAAATGTGACATAGCGAATTGTAGTAATACGTGCAGCTGATTGACTTGGAGGAGAATTTGATTCGCTTGCAACAAGTATGCACTTCAGTGTTGTCGGCAAGTAATTATTCTCACTAAAAATGTTGGCAGATTTCGGCTATCAGGATGCATCTTTAACTCCTTAAGGACAAAGTTATTTTCGCCTTATCTAATCTTTCTAATGATCGCCACTTACAAAGACTTGTTGATTCAAAAAAGAAATTATGGAAAGGTTGTTCTTACAATGTGTGGAATTTAGCTAAGCTTCGCACACACCTCGCGCAATTCCCAAGTCGAAAGTGATAAGAAATGATCCTGAAATGGCGCATATCGGGTAACCATGGCCACGAGAACGCAACCGGCTGCTCTAGACAAGCACTTCTCTGCCAAATGCGCGCTCTCTAAACAAATGTCAGCAGGTGGACCGATTTCTAACCACGAATCCACTGTTTTGAACATTTTCCGGGCACAATGAAGAATTATGCTTGTCAGGTACTGGCTAATCTTAAGAAATATCCTTAACATTCCTGCCACTACAATTGTCTTGACACTTATCTTTCAATCACTTTATATCCACTTTCACAATGCATTTTTCACTGTGCGGATCCTAGTATTTCTGGCATTCAGTTCGTTTTTCGTCTTCTTCTTGAACGTAGTAGAATACTGGCCGAGCACATCTCTCTGCAATCACGAAGATAGCCTGATTGTGGCGTTCTATAGGGCGTCCGTTATTGACTGCCACAAAGAGTTCGGGGCGGGGTTTACCTAGTGCACGTTGCTACGGGTATCACAGCCACTCGGCCACGGCGCCCCTGTTATTTTAACACAGTAAATCTTGATTGTTATTACTTTAATATGTGCATTAGTGTGATACAGATGAAATATTATGCTTTGTACAATACCATTTGGTAGAAAAATTTTTGGAAAACACTGAAATGTAAACAAAAGACCCATTAAAATGCTCTCATTGGAGTAATCTAGCAATTCTGGTCCTAGGGGTTCAATTTGGTCACTTTATAAATCAGGAGAGCTAAAATACTAACGTGGTAAGGTAATGTCGGTGATTTGAATGCTGCCAGAAAGTGTCACTAGCATATTAGAAGCTGGAAACAGACAGAACTTCGGATGAAATCAAATTAATCGTTTAAAATAAGCTACCATCGCATGAACTGATTACAGTAGCCTTAGTTTTGAGAGGGAACATTCTCTGTTAGAGCGCTAGCCTCATAAATTGCTGATGAACTCTGCCGGGACCCAGTGAGCCCTGATAGTTCATTACTACACTATAGATCTTTCCTGGAATTTCCGACGAACACAAAGAAGTTTTTTGATCGTTCTTGGCCAGAAGATGGAAATGGTCAGCTGACATGGATTTGTTCTAGCCCACATTTACACTTGCCAGTGCTTGAAGATTAAAATTGTTGATATTTTACGTCTCACGTCTATAAAAATTTTCTTTTGTACGCTAAGACATTCAAAGACACAAATCTGGTGTCAGGAATGAGTCTATACAAAAAGCTCGCCTATAGATTTCTCACAGGCACTTTCTTCAAAAGGGGTGATAGATTAAAAAAAAGGCATATGATGAGTTTTTATACTGGGATGTGTCAAATCAGCTGTAAAGAGAATAACTAGTTTTTTACACCACCATGAGTGACACTGTGTTCGTGGTGAAACCGGAGCGCCTTCAGTAGGTGTCGAAAATACCTGACGTGGAATTTCTTCATACTACGATGATTTACAACTGTTATGCTACGGTTCCATAGAGTTTTTTTACATGGAGTGCTGTTAAGATGCACAAATCTATACACAAAATCCAACTAGAATACCATAGCATCATTTTATCCTAAACTTAAAGATAGAACATTGTCTCCTATTTTTATTGACCAAACACCTTATAAGCTCAGTGATTGCTCGTGTGCATCGACAGGAGGTGATCAAAATTTCGATTCCACGTCCTGAGTTCATCAACCATTCATTCCTTCGAAAACAGTAAATTGGTTTCAGGATGGCTAGGAGAATAGCAACTTTGATTTACATCGCTAGGGCATTGCAAGTTAGTTGTGTTAGTCAGATATGCATTCATTTACCTTTAGTCATGTTTGAAGTCGAATATACTGAGTATCACTCGGATGATAAACGCTCGTTGATTTTCTCTGCATTATATTCATATGATTGGGTATGGATATGGCTTCGAAAAACCATCACATTCTATTCATCATCCTTAGCAATCGCGTCATTTAAGATGTCTCCAATTGCCTCAAATTTGTCTAATTGTCCATTCTTCATGAATAAGCTGACCGGTAGGTCTTTGTAGGCTCAGCAAAAGGTAGACTATGCCCTACTCTTGCGATTCAGTGCTTCCCCATATAAGCAAATATTGCAACAATTTTGCTGACAGATATGAAAGTAATCATAGATAGCTTTCGAGCACACGCATGGACATTAATGTTGTTCGCGATCTTAAACTCCGTCTAATACACCTTTCCTTAACACGAATTATTTAATCTATTCTAGATTCAAGCTAAAATTAGCATATCACCCGACTCATAATGTATGTAAACATGATCAGGCTTATTTTACTTCAATTCCATCCAAGCTGATGCGATAATCACTCGATTGGTTCGGCTTACGAACAGCAAATAGCGACCTTAGCTGTTCGCTTAACTTCAACTTCATCTGTGCCAGTTGATCCTGTCGTGAATACGACACATATCAAAAGTTCTTGCATATGGAATAGTCACACCGAAATTTCATTTTGATGCATAAGTTTTTGTTGGAATAGAGACAGTGCAGACACAACTTATCATGAGCAAGTTTGGCGCCATCCCCTAACGCTAACCTAAAAGTTTACATTCAGAAGCCTTATCCTACATCATCTATAGAGTGGGCAATGCTCAAGCACTAGCCGAAACAACAAGCGAAATGTCTTTGTGGAGGACGAGTGCGAGGAAACGAATCAAATGCAAGAAGTGCTAGAACCCGCCACAAAAAATTTCACCACCCTATGATGTCATCAAAAAAAAAAAACGATGAAGCTTTGGCTTTAATAAACCCTAAGGTATGCGTTCGTCTTCTTAAGGCGATTGAATGCACATCTGCTCCTTACATTAAGTTTCAGTGACTCATCGATCTATAATCAGTATTTCTGTCCTACCAGACAAGTCTGCTACCTATTCACCGACCTATGAGCCCTGAGTGTGGGATCAAACTATCGATCATTGACCGACTGATCATCTGTGTTGCAGAACACGTCTAGCCACTGTGCCACAAGTGCCCAAAATGTCATTATATTCCAAAAAATATAAATAGTCAGAGGAAAAACGAGTCTTTCTAGAGGCTGCTAAAGGTGAATAGTTTTTCAATTTGTTCATAATTTACGAAAGAATGCGATGCAAAATTATGAGATTAACCTCATAACCTTGAAAGTAAAACCCTATTAATTTTTCAGCAAAACTTCAAATTTTCACCGTTTACAAAGACACAAAGTAGAGAGAAACTTTCAGTTATATAATTAAAGTACTCTTAATCGACACGCCATTTCCAATCCTTCGCGTGATGTCAATCTCAGAAGTACAGTGGAAAGAAAGATATTTTAGGTAGAATTGTGTGAGATGTATAAAACAATGATTATACCTTTTAGCAACAGACTCCTGCAAAGGAGCAGTTTTTAGGTGGTCAGCCACAGTTCCAGACTGCAGAAATGTCCGAAAATTGAAAGTCTCTCGTCTTCTATGTGATAACTATAGGTACTAAACTTTTTAATTCTAAAAAAAATAATTCGACTTTCATAAGCTTTCTATCACCTTCCGATTCGACGATGTCGTAATGTTGAGATAAACTCCAGTTGGGTTATGATCTCATTCACATGCTAAAGTTGTCTTGTATATGGAAAATGATACTACAGATTATCAAAGGGTATATGTGTCCTCCAAAT
This sequence comes from Parelaphostrongylus tenuis, assembly GCA_019055375.1. Taxonomy (NCBI): domain Eukaryota; kingdom Metazoa; phylum Nematoda; class Chromadorea; order Rhabditida; family Metastrongylidae; genus Parelaphostrongylus; species Parelaphostrongylus tenuis. Next base: position 56,945 of record JAHQIW010006080.1, read on the forward strand.
AATGATAATGAGGAAATGGTAAATTAGTGGCATGGAAAGGTTATAAACCTTTTTATTTGTAGATTTTATGTCCCATTCCACTACAGCGTAATTTGCCATGCTTGTGCTATTGATGAACCTCGTCACAATGCCAAACTTTGATCGACCTTCACTAATTATGACTGAAATCTATAGCTTACTTGTTATGATGCAGCTGGACCTCTCCTGAAATCAGGTTTAGAAATTGCAATGTATCTATGAACATTTAGGGTGCGTAACCGAGTGAATAATCACGCTCGACACTATTTTGACGCAAGGTTGACGCAAAGAGACACGTTAGATCAGTATTCTACGAGGTTTGTGAAGAATATGATATCCTCAAGCAAAGGTGGAGACGAATCGAATGCCGGAAGTACTGGGACCCGCACAGAGAGAACAATGATGTGGGTCAAGTAAAGTGATATATTAAGAATACTTAGTCACATATTCGCTGGTCTGCTCCAATCAGGGCTTTGTGATAGCTAAGGATTCCAACTCTCCAAAATCGGCAAATTCTGATCTATCTCCGAGAAGATTTTTTCAGATTCAGAAAGGCTGACGACAGCCTGTAGTGAAATTCTATACGCGCACTCGCGGGATTTCCCCATCCAGCATCAACTCAACCAACCATTCACCGGTACTCATTGAGAATAAAATCCTTATGTAGAGACTCGGTTCTTTTTGGATATCCGGGGACAAATGAATATGCGACTTCATTTGCTCGACAAAACTTGTATAGGAGTGTTATGATCATTTAAAGGCAGGAACCTCTGGCTAGCGCGACACGTGGCCGTTTTCTTTCAAAATACCTTTCTGTAACGCTGTAGAATTCAAACTAAAATTATGTTTTACAAGACCACGCATTTTTTTTTCTTTATCTCGCTTTAGTTTTGTTGCATACTTTTCACCCGATTTTCAAGCGTTAATCTTTCGTTAAAAATACTCATTCAATAACCGAGAACTTATACAACTAGAATGATCAATAGCAATTCAACCTAAACACGCCGGTCAATGATTAATCCACATTGCATGGAATTTTGCTTGTTACATTCAACATTTCGTGCGTTCTAATGAACATCAAATTTTGACATAATCTACTCTCACTTCATTATTGTTCACACTATTATACAACCAGATTTCACAACCTAAAGTATATAGCCCTTTGTCGAATGCCAGAACGCCCAAGAACACAACTCCAATGAGCACTGTTCGTTTCGAGTGTTTTCTTTAGACCACGTTTAAATTTCAAGATATTTCATGATGTTATTTGAGCCAACTTGTCATGTGGTCTGTTAATAGGCTCTTGTACAGCTCGATACACGAGTTTCGACCTTGACAGGCCCGTTAGTCAAGCAGAACCCTTCGTCCTAAATCTCGCGTCGTCGCCTACTCTCAGTCCAGGGACTGGAGCACCCCGAGAGGAATGGCTAAAAGACGATGATTTCTGCCCAACTGGCGAGAACTTTCTAGGTCCAAACACGGGTATCAAGCTGCACAAGAACTCAATAAGAAACCACTTGACATGTTAGTTTAAATAACAATTTTGAGATATGTTGAAATTTGAGCGTGGTCTTGAGATACCACTCGAAAACGAACGGTATCATATATTGCAAAGTTCCAGCTAGAGAACAGTCGTGTGTACAACACTAGTGATCGGGTGATCCGATGAGCACTATGTAAGGTAAGCAAAGATAATGTTTACAACAATTGATATGAAGCAAGCCGCGCAGGCGACAGCGAGACGCCACTTGCACATCAACGTTGACCGTCGAGGGTTTATTACCTGTGCCTGGTTGTGGATCGATGTGAATCAGGACCAATCGATGGCGGTGACTCGAATTACTCGTGGAGTGCAATTTTCTTGCTGAATTCAGATTTCCGGAAGTCCAGATTGATCGTATGACTCTGATGCACGAAGATTGTTCACGGCTAATGCTTTCGTGCTTCCAACGAAACACTTGCATGAAAATCTTCTAAACATTTTCAATAAAATCTAGAAGTCTATGAACAAACTGCAAAGAGGCGTTTTTCGTGATCACGCTTGCCTCATGCTACATCTGAAATGATTCTAATGCGAGCAATGCACATATACGAGCAATGCGAGACTGGGCATCTAGTACGGATGAGTATTGGAAACATCTGAAAAGAAGAAAATGGTTGTTTTTTCAGGAGAGCTGTTTTTCAATGCATCGAAAATTTACGAATCAATTTCTTTTCAAAATTATGAAAGTGCTTGGGATCGCGAGATGATTTGATCTACCTGGACTATCGAGTAGATACATTGCCAATTTCCGGTGAAAGTAGTAAATTCTATGAGAATTCAAGTAGTAAGCACAATGTCGACACCAGACGATAGTTGAGCCGCGTTCGATTTATACCAAGGACGCGCGCAACCACTACACCACAGAGGCAATCGCCCACACATCACTCATTCTTCAACAATTTTCTGTCAGAGCTATCAGCCACTAACCATCAACAGATTTGGTCGGGTAAGCAATATCGCTTGTAATCTCAGTTAAGGCGACAGCACATGTATTTATATAATTCCAAGATTTCTTATGTTTTTACTGCTTTCTCGCTGTGTTATGATGTTTCAAATACGCCTGAGAGAATTGAACGATAAGCGAAATTCAACATCAGCAATATATGAAACATTACAACACTGCGAAAAAGCCGTTAAAACATAAGAAAACTTGAAAGTATATAGGCCAGTGGCTGTCAACTTGACTGAGACATAAAGCGATTTTGCTTACACGACCAAACCTGATGGTAAATGGCTGATAGCTGTGATAGAAAAATGTTGAAGAATGAGCGATGAGTAATCGGTTGCCTCGACGGTGTTGTGATAGCATGTTTTCTTGGTATGGATGAACCACGGGTTAAATTCCCGTTTGAGGTTGAGTTTTCGAGTACCACTCGATTGTCTTAGGAAAATCTGAAACACCATAAAACTGAGAAAGCAGTTGAAAACATAATAAATATTGGAAACCAAGTAGTAATGCATTGTATTTTATGATTCGAACTTTTAACGAACTCGTATTTCGTGTTCGACAAAGCAGTCGATCATACTTTCGATGGCAAGGCAAAAAAGTCAATCCTGGGACCTGATGTTACCAATAGTTTGAATCATGTAGTGTATTTATGTCGACATAAGAATACAGTGTTTGATATGATATTTTTCACAATAAGTTTATTGATATCAGATTTTTTTGGGTTTGATACATTGCCTGCTGATACACCGAAAGGCCAAGGCAAATCATCATATACGCCAAATATAGAAATTCAATCATCATCCAAGTATAAGTGATGAAAGCTAAATGCACGTCTATTCATCACTGCTTTCTAAGCTCCGAGAATCAGTAGTCGATTCTTTTTTTACAACGCTTAAGTGATGTGGAGTTTGAGTTTGGGGAGGGAGTTGAACACATGTTTCAGCCTTCTAAGGCGTGTTAACTGCTGCACAATCGGAGCTTCTTTCTACTGAGACTTTGTGAAACTATACAAGGTATCGATTCTTGCATAACACTTAACATCATTGGATATATTGTTATCACATCTCACTGCTAAAAAAGTGTTTAGATAACGCACTGGAGCGTAGAAAGAAAGGGGTGTGCGAAACGGGCGTCGGTAGTGCAACGGTTCAGCACGCGCTCCCGGAAGAGTGAGATGTGGATTCGAACCCCAGCTGACGCAGACGTTTTGCACACCACTCTACATTATTGAATATGTTCAAATAACTGTTTTTGGCCTTTTAATATATATGCATCACGTTCATCACTCTTGGGTTATTGATAAACAAACAGAATAAACTGCGCTAGATCGTTCCGATTTTCCTTTCAGTGACACATTTATCTACTCATAGGGTCTCTGAAGTCTTCTCAACAGAAGCGATTACAGAATTTTTGTTACTATCGATGGTTTATTCAGCTCTTATGATATGTGTGACATAGCTGGGAAGTTTCTCCCTACATTTGAAATTTTGCAAAAATTTCTTTTCGGAAAGTTATCAGTGACGCGACTAACAAATCGATTCGATCGATTTATTTGATTCTAGTTGCATTAATATATCATTATTAAGGAATAATTACATATGAAAAGTGTTAAAAGTTGAGACACATGCAAATGTTGCAAAACACTTTGAAGCACTAAGAAACAATGCTGTATTGAGCAGTGGATTTCCTAATTCCACCGCGCCAACTTAGTAGATCCCCTTTTATACAAAATTAGTCAGGCACAAGCCTGGAGCTAAGTGCCTAGAAAGAAACTTTGCAAAATCTCTGGCAATAAATAAGTCCTCTTTTGTATTTCCAGAAAAGAGTGGCGGATCTCTTGTGAGTACCCGGCCTCTCACATTCATAGCTCAACAAGCTGGTTGTCTAAGTACGAATGTGTATTTGCTGAAAAACTGGCCTCATGTGCCTAAAGTGAAAAATGTTTTTGATACAGTAGTGATTAAAAGGAGCGAACACACGAAGTAGTTAGGTTTCTGTTCCTGCAACATAATCCACCTGCAAACGCCTTCCCTCTACAACGGACTCGATTATCTAGAAAATATGGATTAAGGTACAACGCCATCAGCCTAGCTGAGGAGATCGATTGTGAGATAATAAAAAAGTTAGCGACAACAGTTCTTGGTCAAAACAAATTAGGTGATCGACAGGGATTTCTCTTGAATAACAAACGGCTGGAAATAACTTTACTATTGAAAAAAGTGGCTGAACAGTGCATCGGATCACATCTTGTTGTTCCGCCAAAGATGTGAAGATATGATGGAGATGAAGTTAAGCCATTTCATAATAGCTATAGAAGTGTTTCAGTAAACGTCACTAAATCTACTTAGTTACATTAATTCAGGTTTTCCCACGACAGTGGTGTTGATTGATAATAATGGCGTGTGTAGGACATCACATTAGTCATCCACAAAACTACGATGGAACGAGGTGAGAGGCTGTTATCATCACTTTCCAAAATTATTCATAATGTGGCACACTTTCAAAGGCCTCACAGAACCGAAGGTTTTATCTTAGTGATACCATCTGTTATTCCAAAAGTCTACACTGACTGAGACCAAGCTTATTCATCATCTACTTCGAAAAGATTTCATATTTTGAGAAAGATGGATGAAAGCCGCCTGAGTTCAAGTGACGAAATCTTAAAATTCTCACAAAATTAAGCACCATCAAAATCAACAGGGATTTTTGGAAATTGACATTATCACCAATATCCAAAAAGAATACAACCAGCTTATCAGACAGTCAGTTGAAAAGTCTCCTAGCAGACACAGTTTGTTCGTGAGATAACTTTAGCATGACATGGGAAGGAGGCGCGAGCCACATTCAGCCTTCGGCAACACCGTCAGAATTTGGCGCAAGATTGCGGAAGAGAGTGATATAAAGAAGATTTTGAATACTTAAAACAATTTATAACCAGCGATGCAAAAGCTGCCGAAGAGCATTCGTCAAATAGTCGAACGCTCCACCCGCTCACAATACTAAGATTATTACTCTCTAGTGCGCAGACGCAACAATTAAGCCCCAAAAAGGCATTGCACAAATCATGTTTGATGAATGTTCAGATTCTTAATAGCCATGTCCTCTTACGTCGTTATGAAACATTTCTATCTCACCGTCCTCCCTAGCAAAGACCGACGAGCTATTCTGTCGGTGAAGAGTTTCAAGAACACTTTGTCTAAACAGGATAAAATGTAAATAAGTAGAGACCTGTTGTCAGCTTTCATTTTCATGTTAGCCCAATTCTCGCACGTTACTTATCAAATAGAAGGTTCTTGGTCTAACAGAAACATTAGTAGAACCGTTTAGACAATATGAAAACCCCATATGAGAACAATAAGTTTTTTATAAGTGTGAAGGATGTTGCTGCTGAAAGAGAAAAATTTCCACTGCATCGGTAACCGCGCAATCCACTTAAAGTCAGTTTTCTAGAATCTTTTTGCTCATTTCATCATGGCATAATGTTGGACGAAGGACCACTTTGCCCACAAGTAAGGTTTCGAAAGGATTAAGTATCACAAGCTGCATTTAATCATAGCAAAACGCACTGATTACGAAAATACACGGGCCGTTCTCCTGCACATTCATTTATTCTAGGAAGATTTCTGTTTAATCTGAGTATTGCTGAAAATATCACACACAAAACAGGCCAACAATCATATAGAACAGATGTTGACCGACGGCAACAACGTTGATTGATCCTCGACTCAATCTACGAAGGCGATGTTCATAGTGAGATGAATTGCCTCCAATGATCCAATTCCGTGCAATAAAATAAACATCTCCCGAGCATACTGTTGCTATTCCCTAGGGCGAGAATTTGAGATGACGAACGAATGGCTCTACAGCTGAGCTGAAAAAAACCACTTCGGAGAGCATATAAGAGCATTGGGGATGTACAGAAGAGAATATAAAACATCTGACTTAGTGCCCACTGACTTTTAACTCGTAGTTTACTTCTGCCCTGGCAATGCAGCAAAAAATGGGTGATACCTTTCCAGGATGAACGACCACTATTCGATGTTGGATGTCGAAACATTGGTAGGGATTATGGGCACAAGTGAGAAATTAAGATCCAAACCTTCAATTTGAGTCAACTGAGAAAACCAAAGATGCCGTTCTTCAAAATAACTTGTCGAAAATTGATAATTCGGATGTAATTCATTCTTACGGCAAATGATGGGCAGCTACCGTTAATGACTGGATTGCTCGGATTGTTACACCCATAAAAAAAAACTTCACCGACCCGATCGTTCAACTTATTAGCAGCAAGCGCAAAAAGAAGATATGATGCTCAACGATTTGCTAGAGCAAGGATGAACCACTGGGCTACTCCTGCACGCAGAGAGTTAAAGATGGAGGGTTTACAATTATCCGCTAAAGCCAGTCGACGATTATTTGGAGGACAAGCGGTGCAGGTGATGTCGATAGTACGTATGTAAGAAATATTTCTAGACATAGATCACCAAATCCGTCGCGTTATTTCATGACCCTGCATGATTAAACAACATACAATTGATTTTTCATGTGAAGGAATGTCAGCGAATCCTCGAGTTGTGAGTCGTGTCACACGTGAAATTGAGAGTTTGAAGTTATTTGTAATACAAGTAACCAACGCAAAAGTTTTTTGCCTTTGTGATATCATACTATGGTATCACATTCAGCCATAATCCTTCTCTTCAAATGCCAAAATCCCAATTATGAACTTCTTTCAAACTGACCCTATATCTATTTAGTGACGTGATTATCATATATATATATGGTCCGGGTGCTCAAAGGCGCACACCAGCGATATGTTCATTTTTGGTCCACCCTACAAAAAACGACGATGTAAGAGTAAAGGATAAAGTTTGGGACATTTAAGTGTTTGAAAAACGAACAAAATAAATCATTTAGAGCTTTTTTCTCACTGAATAGGATAATTATACTTTATTCTTATTCACCATTAGATCAACTCCTTTTCGCCGTCGCAGTGTCGTTAAACGGCGATGTAGTTTACACCTTCGGTGCCGCTGTTTGGAAAATTGAACGATGTAGAGTCCAATGTAAGTTATTAATTTGAATATAGGACACGACTACAAAATTTAACTTATTTATGATGTCAGCACATTACGACAAAAAGGCATGGATCAGTAGGTAAGTGATTGATGAAATCAAATCCATTCAACAATGAAACATGGGACTGCACAAGACTTTTGGCGAAAAAAATCAAGAATGAATTTGGAAACAGTGCAAAAAATAGTAATAAAACGCATCTGAAAAAGCAAACAAGTGAATTATACTATGAAAAATATTGCGGATTTAGGTGAATACGTAATAATCATGGGAATGACTGCTGACAGAGGAATCAGCTTTGTGGTACTGGGAAGCTTTAACGGTTTATTCGTATTTCCATAATGATGGCATGAATTCAAGCATTTAGGCCGACTCAATAAGCACTTCAGAAAACTGAATGCTATTAAAGAATCTCTTACCTGTTGGGATTTTCTCACAGCTACACTTCGGACAAGACGAGAGCAATTGTATAATATGCGTAGTGTAGATTGATAAAGAGTGTTTCGTAGTTAAGTGATCAGCAGGACAATCATTAGAAAGGTGAACAACGATAGGTAGACTACAGTCAAAATTTTCTGATTATTTGAACAAATGAATTTTGAGCAATGAAGAAGAAAATATCGTCACCTTTTTCGACATTCACAAACCTTTCAATTTGATAAGAAGACAAATATCAAGTGCCGAGGCTCCTGCAACTACAAAAAGCTACGTTTCAATATCAAAAATACTTGAATTTTTAAGCAATTTTCGGATGTTTCTAAACTCAGTTTTTACGATATCAGGAAGGTCAAAGGAATTTCAAGATCTTACTATCTCTACAGTTACGGCGATGTAACTATAGATCAAAGATGAAGCTATGTCGTTATAACATTAGATCAAGAAGAATTATGTAACAAATTTTCAATTGACTAGTTCGAGATATTGCTCAACAAAACATGATCTGACCATATACTTCAAACCTTTCATGAGTTCTGTTATGGGCACTATAGAATGATAGATACCTGTTTCGGTCTTTACAGCCTTGTTATCACTCTGAAATCACGTCACCGTTATTCTTTCACCGCTAAGTCAAGTGCAAAATTTCGTTGTCAGTTCTTCTGTACATTGGGGTATAACCGCGAAAAGCTGACTGAACCAAAAGGTTGGAACTGCTGAGTAAAGCCGTGACACGTATCTTGCACATATATAAGTGCGTTCAACACACTTCATGAAGAGAATCAGAAACTGAAACGTGGAACCACAGGCGAAATGAACCTGTGTTTCATTCATATCGGGGCGCATGCTAGCCAACACATTACCAAAGCACTCGTTCTGATCACTCGCCTCGGCAGGCAAAATCTCTTACGAGTTTTGCCAACAATCAATCATTCTTGGATCAAGGACATGATTGGCGCTTCAGACTCGTGTCATATTAAATAAAAAAGGTTCACTCGTAACCAAGCTCTTGCATTAAGAGAACAATGGGAAAGACTTAACAAAACGGCTGCTGTTTCCGAAAAGATCAAAAGTATAAACTTTGATTAACTATGGACATTTCGTATTAATGCTCAATTAAACGCCGATGATATGAATTGAACTATTCATGACTTTAATTCATAATACCTGTTATCTTGAATTTATTTTTGAATCTGCGTTATAGTGCACAATTTTCATTTACACAAAGAAGAATGCCCCTGGGTGTCAACACAAAGATTTTGGGCGACATATCGCAGGAACGTGGTTTTGTATTACCGAAAGGCAGCCCTATACTTTTAGCATATAACCTATAATAATAGCATAACTATTCGCTTAAAGTCTTGAAGTTCTATATTTATATCGATTATTGTTTCAGCATCGACCTTGATATTTCAAAAAAAGGAATACTTCACATATATTAGCAAGCATAGTTCAATCATTTTGCTCATGAACTTTTGCTCATGTCATACTAAATATACAAACAGAATAGCGAACAAAGCTCAGCCTTAGAAGCAAGTAAGGTATTGGAAAGGGTTCAGTACGATAGAAACAATTTATGCGATTATGAGATTAATTAACGTGTTTCCAAAATTTAAGATATCGTTCTGTCCCACTTTCATTTTATAGAATTTTGACGACAAGAGCGCTACTGTTCCAATGCAAAATTAGACTTTCTGAGCAACGTAAAGATCTTATACCCGTAATATCGCAGCAATTTGAAGACAATCAAAAATTCAAAGTACAAAGACGTTGCGGTGGAGTTCAGTGACTAATACTGTTGGCACGCAGACGTTGGACCCAAAAAAATCTGTAATCAAACTTCTATCTACATAACAACATTATGGATGCGGACGAATATAACGCAATAATAACGAAATGACAGCGATAGGCGATGTAGACGTAAGGATAATGACAAGAAACTGCTATATAAGTTGAAATGGCGGTTCAGTGGCTTCGTGAAATTATCAAGAATAATAGGATTACTACGATAAACGATGCGTGGTGCTTCTGTGATGACGCGTGAGGAACGTCAGTTTTTAAATAAGGCAATGAGTATTGTGCAAGATACGTGAGTGTGCTATGGGCGAAATATGGTAACGAGGAATGTGTGAGGTGACTATAATGAGCGATGGAGTATCCTCGAGCCCATGAGCCATTCAGCTTGCAGAGTCCTTGAATCAGCGTAGCATCGTCGTTGAGCAAGCCTGGCGTCGTCCTTGAACCAACGTGACGTGGATCATCTTTGGACGGTTGCCTTCGGATGGCCGTGCTATCGAGAGGAGTCCGCGACCGCATATGACGGACTGTAGCGGAATGTACTGCCCGAAAGGTTGCCGGTTAAGGCGGAACGCGAGCAGATGTCGAAGCCTAATTGTAGAGCGCTACGACGGCGCTTCCCCAAATTCTCCTTGCTCGTGTGCGGCGTTGGTTTGTTTTCTTTATTATAACGTTTATGAGAAAGGTCAACTTTGTCGACAAATGTAGATGACCTTGCAATGGTTGAAGGCTAACTGCTGCACACACGCTCAGTCTCTCGTCTAGAGATCATCAGGCATTCTATTTCTCCATTATTGGTGACTTAGATTGGACTGCCAGGGAAATACAACACTAACAATACACTAGTCGGTCACCCATGAGTTGTTGAGTATGGGAGGAAGCTCATCGAAGCGTTCATCTGCTAGCGTATGTGCACATCAACCTTTCCAGAACCATCAGTTGTAATCGCCACACATAGTGTAAGTCGTATCTGTTACTTCACAATTTGACTTTACACATCCGTATGCTTTGAACTAATATAAAGCTTATGTTTGAATGAAAAGCTCTCTTTAGCTGCAATATTACAGTGATGATAGTATTCTGTTAGTTGTAGGGAACTTGTACGAAGAATAATTATATAAATCCTAATAGTTTTGATTTAATTCATTGTGTATAATACCTAAAAGTTATGATAGTGACTGAAAATCGCGAAAGCAATTGATGATTTGTCAAAAAGATGTTGCCACTACATACGATGCCAGGTGATCGATAGCGATGCGTAAGTAGCTCTTTCGGGGCCAAGCTTTTTAACAGTGTATGAAAACTTTTTCCCCAGACTTCAACTAGATTATGAGACTTTAGGCGGAATTCAACATAGTGTAGTGTAACAGCGACAAGCAAATTATACTTCAGACTTTGTTTTCTTTGTTACCTTGCTTAAGGTTTATGGGCAACTTTCCACTCAAAGATTCGGTAATATAAAGCATAACAACTATCCCTTTGCGGACGGCTCCATTTTCGACAGGCGAGCGCCTCGGACGGCATACGAAGAGAGGCTGCAGGTGCCTGGTCCAAGACTATTGTAGTAGTTTTCACATAAATTCTATAATATTTTCATCAATAAATGCGGTTTTATGTATCAAAAATGGTGTTTTGTAGAACATTTCTACGACATTTTATCTCCTACTTATCCACAATTTAGCCATATTCGTCCTTTTCCTACCAGTCTCCATACGTTCTATTGCATAAAGTGCATAAATTTCTCCACAATGCCTGAAAATTGGAAAACAATAAATAGATCCTCAAAAAAAGTGTTGCTTATCGCATCCGATCCCACACTATCAGAATTTACTCAATATTTTTCAATTACCAGTGCCACCTCAGATTCCCATTTCTTAGATCAAAATGTAATTTCGTTCCTATCTTTTATTCCGTTGTGGTATGAGAAAATGAGACGGAGGAGTGCCGACTCCGTCCCGTCACCTCCACCCTTCTTGAGCCCGCTGGTATAAATGTGTCTTTTGTTGTTGTAAAATGCTTCAATCGTCATTCGATAGCCAAAATTAAGTAACTTGAACGAAATATGTCATTCCCTGAGTGCCCTGTTTTCTTCGATGTAGCAGTTGAGAGAATATTTTGTTACACATTGAAGTATTTGTCGCCGGATAAAAGTTTTTTAAAAAGCAGTAGATAATCATTAGATAGCGCGCGAATCTTAGCAATCTCAGAAGTGTGCTTGTTTTTTTTTTTGAGAAACTTTTCGGAGTGCTGTGACAGTCAAAAGAATGTTAGATTTCGCAAATTTGGATCATTTTCGATGTATGCATTCTGTTTTGAACTCTTAAAGAAGAGTGAGTTTTCTGATTTTTCCCAGAGTTATGATAGCCATTTCGATAGCTTAAATCTCAAAAATTTTGAGTGCATGCCTAATGTTTTATACGGCTTCTTCAATACGCTTAAACATTAAAAATAAAAATATCTTTTACATGCAAGTATTCTCGCCCTGCAATGTTTTTCCGCTAGATTTCCAAAAATTTTTCGGCACTAGAAGTCTCGAGCATTTTCATAGAAGAATTGTTTTGGGAAACAACTCCTTATTGCACTGCAGCAGCCGAAAAAAAGATTACGTTTTACGATTAGTTGATATGTTGCTGAAGGCACGGTGATTTGGGGCCAACGCCGCGAAATCCCGCCCTTTGTAGTGCGAAACACCAATATTTTTTTTCATTGTTACACCTGTCTATGAAGTCCTCTTCAGCGAATAAACTGCGTCTTTGTAGTTACTGAGAGTTCCAGTATCGAACAGCTAGTTAGTTGACAATTGCATTATCGAATAGTTGTTAACTGTTCATAGAAAGAACTTTATCCGGCGGAAAAATTCTTGAATGTGGAACAAAATTTTATTTTGACCGTTACAGCGTAAAAAACAAGACATTTGGGAAACAAAATATGCGTTGAAATTTCCTTGTTTTCAGCTAACGACTGAATACTATTAATCTGGTGTAATAGGCTTTTTGAGAAAAAACTAAAGGCTATGATTTCAAAAGCAGGATTTGCAAGATAGTTTGGTGTTATCCCTTTCAAAAACAAATTTAGAAAAGTTCTTTCAATCACGATTTGGTTTTTTTGCTGGCAAAAAATTTGCAAGAATTGAATTCTAACTGTATAATCTCATAAAATCCGCTGCATTAGAAAAATTAGGTTGTGATTGCAAAAACCAGTCTTTTATTCATTATTGAAACCTACTATGGAATTATTTTAGAAAACAAGCTCAGTGCTAAGATCAAAACTTTTCAAGCTCTCGATTAATTACAAAAGCATCGAGAAGATAGGAGAAATTCTTCAATAACAGCTAAAAATATAATCTTTTTAACAAGGATGTGATTTTTTCCCTCTGAAAACCCAAGATTTTGAAAAATATTAGCGTTATTCTTGCTAAAATTATTGATACAGGGTCCTTCTCAGTGATATTTCATCGTTTATTGATGACAATGTCCCTCTGAGAGCTCCACTAACCCGTTCGTATTGGCGGATACACCACTCTTCGTAGCCCGTCCGAACGGCACGCCCAGCTGGGGGTCATATTGACCCTCATCATCCGCAAGTGGTTATGTAGCTATTCCTTGTTGCGGAAGTTTTATATAAGGTGCCGTAAGAACAGAAGAAATTAAAGTCTTACCTTCAAAGTTTTCCTCGCTCGCAATAGACATATATGCATCAGAAGCGTATCAGTATTTGAAGGCAATCGTGTCGTATCAGAGTTTCAAAATAAAGCTGAACATTTTCTTAAGGCAAAAAGAAGTTTGTAATTGAATGTTGAAGAGTGGGTTCCTCTTACGAGATGCACGCGATAATTTTAATTGTCGACAGAAAAGGCGCCATCAGTCTTCTTTGCTTAAAAAAATTTCTCCGTTCTAGAAGAGTTTTCAAATTTTACGCAAGATTTTGCTTCGTCCTCTTAAAAACGCTTGCTTTTTCTTCTGCTTCTACATGGCAAATAAACACGTTTTCAATTTCAAACCATTGACTAAATACTGAGTGCAAAACGTAATGTTTATCGCTGTAACTGCGCTCTATAAGACGTTTTCCGAATTTGAACCGAGAAAAATGGCTGCTTCTTGCTCATATGCATGTAAGTGAATACAGGAATACTTGTAAATAGTTTAGCGCATTTTGCTGTGACAGAGCTTCGTATTATTCAATTTCACAGTATAGGTATATTCGCCGTTCTTTCACAAAATCACTGATAAATGCTTGATGAACACGTGAAAATCTACGATGATTGCGTGAGAAAAATCTCGTTCACCGATTTCATTATGAAATCTATATACGATGCTTAAAAGACCATATCGTTCCACACCCGACACCTAGGCGTATTTCCAAGGTCACTTTACCACTTCGCGGACGTTGCACTGAATGTTATAAAAAGTTGGTTCTACTACATCTGCATATGCTGGAAGCAAAAGTGAACGAGTAGGCACGAGGTGCAGTCGATGTAAGCAGTATCTTTGTTCACCTTGTTTTAATATTACTCATCAGAGATGTCTTTTTAGGCGCTCTGGCGTTTAAAAAAAAATAAAATAAAATAAAACAAAGGCTGTTTTATTTAGGTCAAAAATCATGTTGTATAGTACTGTAGAAAAGTAATGAAGCAAGAGGAATTATGCTAGGATTTGATGTTTATTGTCTTATAACGCACGACTTTTCAATTAAACAAGCAAAGTTCTATTCAACGAGCGCATGTTGTTACTGGAACTGTTAGGTTTATATCGCTATTGATCGGTCCTGATTGTATATTGATTGCTCAATAAATATTTTGGACAAATGATCAACAACATTGGTAAATGAAATCTGGTTGAAAAAGAATACTTGGCTTAACAAGTCATCAAAGGCTGCCAAGTGCTCAGCTCAACACTATATCGTTCGCAACTCTGAAATCTAATTGAATCTGCGTAATAATTTACTACTATGCGTGAGAACGAGAGCATATGGCGAGGTGATTAGAGGTATTCTGCGTTGCACACGAGGTCGACGGTTTGATCTCGCGCTCATGACTCACCAAGCCATCCATACTTTCGGGGTCCGTAAGTTATTACCAGACTAGTCTCAGACTTCTCTGAAGGATAACAGCACTGACTCCATACAGCGCGATGAAACCACCGCCAGTCATTGTAAAAGCTAGATGTGCATTCAATCACCTCAAACGAAATTAGAAATTGAAGACGAATGCATGGCGCATACCTTAGGGATTTAACAACATCGAGGGCTTCATCCTTTTATCCTTTTATGCGTGAAAAGTCATAATGCCCATTTAAATACTATGTGGCAAGAGATAATCACAATAGGCGAAGGTCGTTTCTTTTCGGTTGTTAACTACAGGGCAGGTTGTTTGGGATAAATGAAGAAAGGACCCCTATTGGTGGACAAGAAGTTTCCTTAGAAGTGTCAGTAATCACTCGAAAGCTTAGACTTCTGCCTGGAGCCCTAAGCGCCCGGTTCCAAAATATCTTCTTATGACGCTGCAAATTTCAAAATAAAATTATACTTCACACGATCACGTGTTGTTTTTTTCCTAGCTCTCTGGTATTTCTCTAGATCAAACTCTTCGCTTAGAGTGATAGCACTCGTATGATAGCACAAACTACGATGAACTCGAAAATGTGTTTGTTTTTCAGAATAACTCTTTTGACAGCGGTGTAGGAGAAAGAAAAGAAATCTGTGCTACACACTTTGCCAAACAAAGCTTTTTTACACTATTAGTGATCATTCGATAGTGTAATTATCAATAGTTCCAACGCTATGCTTGCTTCTGGAAATATTGCTTACCGATAATATGATCGAGTTTTACATTTTTGGCAAGCTTGTTCACCGGCCAATCTATGGGGTCTGGGGAGGTGAGACGTGACGATTGATCGGTTGCCCTGATCTCTAGATATGTGAAGTGAAACTTCCCGATCAATTAGGAAATTCTTCTCCGCTTCGAAAGAAACTCCAAATGAAACGATAGCTTCAGATACTACAGAAGTTTCTCTGCACGTTGATATGCCAATTGTGTAACAAAAATGAAGGCGCACGGCGGATGTGAAACATGATTTTTTATTTTGGATGCTACAGCGTCATAAAATTGTGCTTTGAAAATTCGGTCACTTAGGGCTCTATCCAGAAATCTAAGCATCCAAGTTATTACTTAATTTCTGTGGAAAATTCTTGTTCATCAAATTAGGTACGATATTCATTTTTCCCTTAAGACCATAAACGACATACCGGTTTTATTGTGCCTAGTATACGAACCAGCAAGCTACTGTCTGTCGAGTGGAATCTATTGTAACAATGTGTATGCTTTGGATTCGGGGTCTGTCGAGTGGAATCTATTGTAACAATGTATATGCTTTGGATTTGGAACAATAGGTTATACCTTATCAAAATACTATAATTTCGAATAACATTTGCACAGAGAGATGTTTGAGTGGAGTTGTTTACTCATACGAGAACTTTAGATGTCATGTATATCCAGTATTGCTTTCACGATTATTCAATTTTATTATGCTTATAATTGGAAAAGACTTATACGCTCACCCGCCTGTTGTTTTTTTGAACAAATGAGGTGAATACGAAAAGGCGAGTGGCTTAGTTGTAGTGATGTAAATGATTCTAAGTATGGCGGCAGTTTGACACTACACCTGACTTACAGAGCACTATATTCTTTATGATATTGAAAACTGGTCTCAAACTTGTGTAGAAAATAATGATTTGGTAATTTATACGGCGAAACTGGCCTCAAAGTCTCATGACTTTGATAAACCTCAACGACAACGATACACAGGTGATCAATAATAGGTCATCATATGTTAATGCGGAGAATGTTTATCTCGTGGTGCTGTTTCCGTGGTACGACCAAAGAGAACTCAATCCACACATCTGTACTATGAGTCCTGAATGATTACTGTTGTTGTCGGGACAGTCGCGAACCGAAAAAGGTGAAAATATCAACAAAGCCTTGTGGAGTTGTTATACGCTCAGATAGCTTGAATCAGCTCGCGATCCATTCACCTAAACACTTTCTCAGTTCCCAAGACCGACTGTCTATTAACCTCGGCATGCTCCAGTAGAATTCCTGATTTTCTTTCACTTTCGCAGTTTCAGCAAAGAAAAAAAAAACTGATTCGTGAGTATCCAGTAGATCGAAAAACAACTTTTTAGATACAACGACCATTTTGTTCTTTTCAAATGTTCTCATTATTTATTGGAGACTAGATTCACAGCTCTGCATTGCTCTATACGTGTTTTTCGAATCAGATTAAGATGCAGCATGAGGCAACCGTGTTCACAAGACACACTTCCGTCCTGGTTATTTCTGAACTTCCAGAATTCATCCAAAATCCTTTAAAGCATTCACGTAGAAGTTTTGACCTTCGATGCGATAATTGTGATTTCTTCCGCTGAATGTGCTCCGTTGTCTTTTTTTGTAGCTCCTCTTTCGGTCTTATTCAATATTGAACGTTCCTTGTACGCGTTAAATAGAGTATGTTGACTGATTTCAAATTGTTAGCCGGAGTACTAATTCATATGGAGGAAAAGTGGTCCAGTCGTCTCTTAAGTACCATATAAAAATAGTTATATCCTTCTCACGCTCACAAATTCGCCGCCTCTTTTAACAAAAGTCGCATTATGAAGTTTGCATTTCGCATGAGCTCGGTCTTTCTCAAAGGTGAATACGACGATCCAGAAGTTTGAAAACGGCATACTTAGTTTTATCGCAATGCATACGAGAACGAAATACAACGTGCCTCCTTAGGCCTCTATAGATTTACAATCGCATGCGAGAGTTTTCAACGATGTTCGCACATGTTCACATTGTAATTTCGTTTCGCAACGCGCTGTCAAAGCCGCTTCAAGCACCTCTACGCTAGTAAAGCAAGTAGCTGATATTTTTTCCTCCAGTATTCACCACACGGAGTAATCAATTGGGTTGAGAGCCACTTATTTTGAAGGCCAAATATGTTTATTCCTTAAGAACCTAGAAACACCTCCTCAGAGCGTTAAGTGGACGATGCTCGTCTGTCAGAATACATATTAATAGTTTATGATCATAATTCATTCTACAAACTAACCACTCTTTTTAATCTACATATGCAGAGAATTTCAAACAGTCTTTTTACAGAATCTCGTTGACATCCGATCATTTGGCTTTCTCATAGCCTGGATTTCTCTCTTCATTCAGGTGTGCTCAATCACCTTTCTCTATGCATGCAAATTTGTCCTCCACTGAGAAAGTTCTCAAACTTCACGAGCCATAGGAATTTTTCGCAAATTCTTTCATTACTCTCAAGTTCTTTTGTTAACCAATTTCAGTTTTGATTGGTCCATTTGTAGAAATTGTGGTGTGATTGATATTTTATTCTGTGATATTTTCTTACTTTCCATCACTTTTTGCCTTCTTTTCATATGTTGAATTTGAATGAAGTACATGCGCGAGTCCATCTCTAAGTGGCTGAGTCCTATAGCATTAAGCAGACATAGATCCATGGCATCGACTGTTTTTATAACCTCGCAATAAACATTCAGTCTAATTTTAAGAATGTTTGAAGCCTTACCCGAGGTTGGTATACCAAGGTCATACACCGGTGTTTCAAGGTTCTGGCCCTCCTCGTCAGTGGCCCACGCCCCACATTAAGCCCTGCATTGTAGCAAGGAGGGAAGCGTATGTGGAGACGGCACGGTGTACGATGACATTGTGTCATCACCACTCCTCAATCAGTCGATGGATCTCGGCTGGTAGAACAAAACTGATTCATGGCATCAACTGTTTTCAAAACCTCGCAACGACTGAGAAGTGGTGATGACACAGTGTCATTGTACACTGTGCCGTCACCACATACGCTTCCCTCCTTGCTACAGTGCAGGCTTAATGTGGGCCGTGGGTCACTGACGAGGAGGGCGAGGACCACCGAAATACCGGTGTATGACCCTGGCGTGCCAACTTTCGCGCAAGGCTTTGAACATTGTTAAAATTAGATTAAGCAGAGAGTCAAAGAAATGGTGAAATCATTGAGGGTTGTAACAAGTTGCATACGGTAGTGCTGGCAGACTGCAATGATCCCTGACGTGGTTTGTATGTGGACCGTTGCAACAGAATCCCTTTCAGAAATCTGCTTGCTCAATTTGGCACGCATCACGCATGGTTCTTATTATGCACAAAAAATGATCATCGTGAAAAGTTTGTAGAGTACACCTGACAAAACATGCTGGACAGTAATGATGTGATAACGTGAAACCATGTTTGATCCTGCTATAAAATCTCGTATGGCACTTCTGCAGTGCTAGACAGGCGTCTGGTTGCCCTTCCGGACTCCCCAGTTATCGCAGTCCCCTCGGTTCCAGCCGATCACTTGAAATATATCCCTACATAATATGACGCCGAGTTATAGATTAGCAAGTCAAGTGACAAAATCTTCCTACATTGCAGTGACCACAGTCAAGTAACTGTGCTACTGAGGATACCGGAATGACGAAACAGGCGCCTCTTCAGCACTGTATAAGTAACACATATTAGATTTCATAGCATGTTCACCACATGTTGTCACGTTATCAGACTATCACTGTTTCGAGCGAAGTCTGTATAAAGGGTTCGCAGTGGAATATACTAACTATTGTGAATATTCTTCTGTCGCTCTTCATAAGTATGATAAATATAAGCACAGTCCTCCATGGTCTCAGATTTTATCTTTTTTCGAAGGTGTGATATCCTATTAGAGAAGTACATGAAGACTGTGATTACTATCTCCAGGGAAAAGAGTAGTGAGGCTCTCAATTTCTGAGATTGTGATTCTTTTCACGCTTACACTCGCAAGTTAAACTTCAAAGGCTAAAATCCCAGTTGGTTTCTTACCAACTGGGATTTTGGAGCCTGAGACAGGGATTGTGGGATAAGATAAAATGACACAGGATTTCCAGCTATCAGTTCCATATCGTGACGCGATCTAATGGTGACTGCATACTCATTAATCAGCACAGATAGCAACATAATAGTTGCAGAAATCCTGGTAGCATTTTATCAGCCTGACTCTTATTTTGATGCTTTTGATAGCTTTTATTGCCTATATCGATGCAGGTCCTTTTGCAAGAACCTTCTACGGCATTAGAATCGTCTTCGTTAGGTGTGCTGCACAAGGATCAAGTTACGACTCCCTCTCTTCTTGAACAACACCTTGGTAATGTGAAGTAGCAATTTGAGCTTTCTATCTGAGAAACAGATGCTGGAGTGGCACAGATTTTAAATCCATCGAATCGGCAGTCTTTGATAGCATTTTCCATGTTTGTCAATCATGAGAGGAGAGAGTTTTATTGAGTTGCGAGAGGGTCCCGCAATTCATCCACGATCTAACCGCGAATGATCGAAGGATTACAAAAAGCTTAGAGCCATTCCGTAACGAAGAAAATAGCCCTAAATTAGCTAACAAAAACCATTTGGTTACACCGATTGCAGCAGCGTGTTCAAAAGAATTTGGCACGTTTCTTTCCATCTTTAATTTTTCACGGCCACGTAACGCCAACTCATGGTTCACTCGCTGCTTCGTGTTTTCTCGTCCAGCACAAACTTTTCGCTGGCTTCTAGGAGTCACTCAATAGCTGAAAAGTTACAAATTTTGGTGTTCTATTTGGTTTTCAAAAGCGTCTTCGTAATGAGCTGTGAAAACGAAGACTTTTCTTCGTGAGTTTATAGTGGAATGCGCCGTGTTTGCTTAGCTTTTCTCAGCGAAACAAAGATTTCCACTGAAGCAATAGTTGTTATACGATAGCTTGAAGAATGGCAATTTCTAATGTGAATTTAAATGTGAGTTTTATTCTTAGTCGAAGCGTGTTTAAGTGCGCCTGTAATAACGACAGAGAACAGAATTACGTCTCCCGCTTGCGGCGTGCTTTTCATGCTTCGCTATTGTGTATGCCTAGCTCTACGCAAGAGTTTCGGTAATCATTTCGATAGCTCAAAATGTGAAGGTCTCAGAAACTGAGTAGTTCTTTCTAGACTAAATTTTCAATGCGCGAAAGCAAGGTTATTAAGATCACATTTCATATTCTGATTAGTTAGCCCATCGCTTGAATTTTGAAGTGGGTGAATTGGAAGCTGTATAGTAAAAATCGTAAGCTGTAGACAATTTATGATCTGAAATAGAGCTATGTTACAGAAGCTCTTCTATGGAAGTCTAAAGTTTCGTGGTGAACGAACGATCACCTCTACTAAAAATTCTCACTTTACAATACTTTTCAAGGCCACATCAATAGGAAAACGTTGCATCTCCATTTCTTACTCCTTATTTCCTTACGATGTCTAAAAAGCACATTCTCTCGCACGAATTTTCAAGAAGCTTAAGTAATGTGGCCTTTAGTACGCAGTACTACAAAGTTCTGCTATCAGTCAGAAAATGAACAAATGTCTATTGAAAACACTTGCAACTTTCCCTTATCCCCACCCATATTTGAAAAAAAACTCATGTTCTCACTTCTTCTTGTCATTTTAGTTATCATTCAGTAGCTCATATTCCAAAAATTCTGGGATTGTCCTTTTTCGAATGGTTTTCATATTTTGCCGTAATAGTATGAATAAATTGATTTCAACTTAAACAGTATAAGCTTAACACAGCTTTTTCTTCCGATTCTCAGGAACGATTCGATAGCACAAATCTCAACTACTCCAATTGTGTGGCCTGGTTTTGAAAAAACTTTTTATTATGCTGTTACAGCCCAAAAGAATAATAAGTTTTACGCTAGGTATTGTTTTTTATCGCACAGCGCAATTCACACATGGCGTGCAATGCGCGCCGAGCGCAAACCCAATTTTTTCGAAAAACCCTACCGTTGATCAAGCTCAATTCTTATTTAATCGCTTCAGCAGTGGTATGATGTTATAGATATACTCAATAATGTTGAATGCTGTGCAGATCTTTTACAGCAGGGGGACTCAAACCCGCACTTCACTTTATCTGGGGTTCACATATTATGAATCTCGAATCACAGGCTTTTCTGATCTTATAAAGAACTATAAAAAGACCGGGAAAGAGTTTTACTGGAGTGGGATTTGATTTTATTGTGAACAAACAGAAACAACAAAAGAAAACGAAAGAATAGTCTCCAATCTGATAGTAACGATCAATATCAGCACCTGAATTCCTGTGATTGTACGCATTATACGATTGCATCGAGGAATGATGAATTTTAAAAAAAAAACAGCAATTCCTAGCTGAAACAGCAGCCAATCCAATAATTTTTCTGAAGTTGTCTGGAAACACGCGACTTCTCTTCCACAAAACTATAGATAATTCAAAATGAGCCATGCACTTAACCTAAACAACGCAAGAAGAGACATCACTCATTTAGGTAGTGGAGAATGAATTCCAACGGAAATAGGGCTTCGTATCAGGTCTTGGGGTAGGGAAGGGTAAAAAAGTTGCTTTTCCTTGCCGTTTGAGAAATCAAGACGTTTCGTTGTATCGGGGGGGGAGGTTCCTCTGGTTAACTGCTTCTTTTACTGACCACCTTGTTACGACTC
>JAHQIW010006081.1:0-18733 GCA_019055375.1 Parelaphostrongylus tenuis
TTCTCCCGCAGTCAACAAGAACGCTCTACGGCACGCCACAGCGAGGCTATACTCGAAATTGCAGGCAGACTCGATCAACCAGATTTCTACGTCATTCATGAAGAAGACGAAAAACGAATTGAATGCTAGAAGCATTGGGGTCTGCACAGGTAAAAAAAACGCTGCGAAAACGGATTAAATAAAGTGATATAGGTAAACATGTATACATCTACATATAAACATACGCATATATATATATATATATATTATATATATATATGTATGCATGTGTGTATGTATACGTGCATATATATATACATATAGGTGTCTACGCACACACATGTACATGTAGTAGGGCTTATAAATTTTGGCCTTTAATCAAGAAACATCAATAGTACACATGGATTGCTACTATCCATTCGATAACTGAATCTCGAGAATTTTAACTCAAACACTGATGTTTGAAAGCGATCTATATAGGGCGTTGTCAGAGCCAAAAAGAAAATGCTTTGCACTCGAAGTAGTTAGCTTGTCGCTTGAACTTTGAAGCGAGTTTATTGGGTAGTGTGAGACAAAATGATTTTTGCACCTATGTAACCATAGAGCAATGTCTCCTCTATAATACTCATAGGAAAGCCTAAAAATTGCTCCGAAAAGGGAAAGATTTTCAATAAGAGACGCTATGCGTAAGAATGTAAACGCGTCATTCGAGAGTCGAGCGGTTTAATTTATTTATTCAAAAAAGTTTTCTTGCTGCTCTATTCACCCTTTCGGGTTGCGACTGTTGTTTAATATCATTAACCATTTAGGACTCGTAATGCAGAGGTCTGTGCTGGATTCTTCGTTGTCGTACAACGGAGACAACGCCACAGGATGAACGTCCTCCTAAAGACTCCTCATGACCCAGAATGATCATCTTTGTAATTGTTCTTGAGGTTATGAAACCGCCGACGCTGAGGGCTGAGTCGTCGACGAGGTACGGTATGTGCTGTGGCGGATCGGGGGGCGCCTACCACGCATGGAGCTTTCCAGTCAACCATGCACGACCCGCCACCAAGGAAAAGTACCCAGTCTCATATTAAATCACCCGCCCCCCCCATGTATATAAGCCCCTATGGCCCTTAAGTTAAACAACACCACTGGATGCTCCCCTCGGTGTAGCTGTTGCGATGCTCGTATGGTGAATACTTCGTGCTCCGTTTGCCTGGTGCGGCTCGCCGCGGCCAGCGTCGGCGACAGTCGCGAATTTCGAAATCGACGACCGAGCGCTGAGGCCAGTGTCTTCACGTCTCTCCGCTGGTGCGGTTGTGGTCGACTTATGCTCTCCTTTGCTTGTCCTTCAGGACTGATCTTGCGTTTCCTCGAGTCGCCACTGAGTTACTCGTTATCCAATCCAGGTCGTTACTGGGTGGATCCCGTTCCGAAAGTCTCGGCCTCGTCACAGCAGGCGGCAGCTTGCTTCTCATCGACTGTTCTTCCTTCGATCCTCTTATTATGCGCATCTCGTTTGTTAAATAGAAATGTTGCAGTTGATTGTTCATAAGGTATCGTAGCTGACTTGTTATTTTCATGTTTTTGTTTGGTTATTTCGGAAGTGAATTTGAATACTGTCAACGATAAGGGCGTTCGTGTGGCTGAAATGGACGAAGAAGTCGCATTGGAACAAGGAGATTGCGTCGAGGAATTTATCGAAGAAGAGGTTGAGACTATTATTATTGAAACACTTCACGTTTGATTTATGGATTGTTTTCGAATCAGACAATAACTTCTATTGTCGAATCTTTCATTGACCTCAACGTTCTTCGTTGGTCCCCGTTTTTCTTTGTAAGCCAAACACGAGATTTTCATTACACAATTTTCTTTGACAGCTAATGTTTGGGACGCTATATGCTATTGAATTTTTGATTTTTTTTTAGGTTATATTGCCTTTTCAGTGTGAGAAATATCCTGAAATATGTATAACATGCGCGATGTGAGAATGAGATTTGTATAAATGTAGCTTGTCGTATCTCGTATGTTCTCCTGTCTGTAATGCAAGAAAAGTTTACCAAGTTTCCACTATTAATATCAGGTCTTTCCATAAGTTCTGACTATAGAAGAAAAAAGAAAAAGAAAAAAGAAAGAAAGTAGAAAGCATAAGAGCATTCTACAAAACGGGACAAAAATATCTGCCTCACATCCATATTTTTTAACGACATATTCCCTTCCACTTCTATGGCTAATCTCTCCACTACGAGAAAGAGCGATCAGTGACTCGGCCATAACATCTCCGTGTAGTTGCTGAAGCTTTACTTCATATTCCTGAAGAAAGACAATAAGCAATAGCCAAGTGCACGCGGCAACCGCTAAGAAATGCCCAAAGCAAAGGAAACGAATCAGCGTAATGGATATCGCTTTTACTCTGATAGATTCCTGAATCATAATTCAAAATTTTTGACACTGGCCATTTTCAACTATTAAGATGTCCCTTAAGTTATGGAACTAGAGCATTTAACATCAAACTGATAGACTAAAGTGAAAAAATTGCATCATTTTAATATCGTTCAATTGCGCATTTTCATCCAGACATTTTGATATACAACTTTTCTACGTATGCTTTGTGATATAAAGCTGTCGTGGGGTCATATTCGCTTACTGCTCATGTACGAATGGCGCGCGAGGGAAAATGCTAGTGAAGCGGGCACAAAATCAATAAAGCTTTCTGTACACGGCCCGAGCACGACTGATCCTCCGCACAGTTCTCTTTAGCATTAAACATCACGAATGAATTTCTATCCGTCCTTTCTGCAACCGTATCATCTCTTCAAGCTCCAATGATCTCGCGCCCCGCTTCTCTAACACGTTTTCCTCACGTGTCATTCGTGCATAAGTAGCAAACAAAATTCGTCCCAAAACAGCTCCATTTTAGAGCAAGTATAGGCAAGTTGTATACCAAAATGTTGGAAAGAAAATGCGCAATTGAACGGTACCAAAGTACTGCAAGTTTATTTAGCACTGGTTAATAAATTTCGTTTTTACTGCTCTACAGTCAGAGCTTATGGAAAGACCTGATACCAATCAGTGGAAACTTAGTAAACTTTTCTAGCATTACAGACAGGAGAACATACTAGATACGACAAGCTACATTTTATACAAATCTCATTCTCACATCGCGCATGTTATACATATTTCAGGATATTTCTCACACTGAAAAGGCAATATAACCTGAAAAAATCAAAAATTTGATAGCATATAGTTACCCAAACAATAGCTGTCAAAGAAAATTGTGTAATCAAAATCTCGTGTTATGCTTACAAAGAAAACTGGGACCCTCGAAGAACGTTGAGGTCAATGTAAGAGTCGACTTTAGGAGTTATTGTCTGATTCGAAAACAATACATAAATCAAACGTGAAGTGTTCAATAATAATAGTCTCAACCTCTTCTTCGATAAATTTCGACGCAATCTCCTTCTTCCAATATGACTTCTTCGTCCATTTCAGGCATACGAACGCCGTTATCGTCAACGTATTCAGGTTCACTTCTGAAATAACCAAGCAATGACATGAAAATAATAAGTCAGCTACGATGCCATATGAAAAATTGAACTGGCTGTCACGCTTGCCTGTGACGAGGCCGAGACTTTCGGAACTGGGTCCATCCAGTGGTAACGACCTGGATTGGATAACGAGTAACTCAGCTGCAAGTCGAGGAAACGCAAGCACAGTCTTGAAGGCCAAGCAAAGGAGAGCATAAGTCGACCAGAACCGCACCAGCGGAGAGACGTGAAGACACTGGCCTCAGCGTTCGGGCGTCGATTTCGAAATTCACAGCTGCCGCCGCCGCTGGCCGCGGAGCGCCGCACCAGGCAAACGGAGCACGAAGTGTTCACCATACGAACCTCGCAACAGTTTACGCCGAGGATAGCATCCAGTGGGTTGTCGAACTTAAGAGCCCTAGGGACTTATATACATAGGGGTTGGGTGATGAAATACGGGGCTGGATACTTTGCCTCGGTGGCGTGTCCTGCATGGTTGACTGGAAAGCTCCGTGCGTAGTAGGCGCCCCCCGACCCGTGACGGTACACACCGTACGTCGTCGACGACTCAGCTCTCAGCGCCATCGGTTTCATAACCTCAACAACAATTACAAAGATGATCACTATGGGTCATGATAAGTCTCAAGGGGGACGTTCATCCTGTGGCGCTGTCTCCGTTGTACGACAACAGAGTCCAACACAGACCTCTGCATTATGAGTCCTAAATAGTTAATGATATTAACACGACAGTCGCAAACCGAAATGGTGAAAATAGCAGCAAAGAAAACTTCTCGAATAAGTGAATTAAACCTCGCGACTCTCGAATGCTGCGCTTTGTCGAGGTGGTAGTTAAAATTCTTACTCATATTGTCACTTAATTCGAAATTTTTTCCCCCTTCGGAAAAAATTTGTAAATATTAAATCGCTAGACGCGGCGAGTCATTTTAAAAGCACACATCTCCTCAAACGATGCTAAAGATTGAAGACAAATGAATGGTGCTTCCATCAAGGATCAACCAACACCGAGAGTTGAGTTATATATCACCCATTAGTGACGACGCTTAATTTTGGTGATCACCAGTAGTACGCATTATTTCCACACTCTATACTGAAACTAACCCTATAAAGACCAAAGTTGATAGGCTGGCGCCCTTGCTTCCGCACGAGACGCAACGCCGCTATTATACAATATACATACCTGGCTGTCTGCCTTTGCTTTCCCACGGGACGCGACGGCACTAACACAGTACCTGAGTGAGACGATGTCGCGAGGCTTGATACGAAGCGTATCAGGTGGCCCTCAAAAGGCTAAACAGTGATCTTCAATCACTAGCGGGCTTGGGTGTCGAGAACGCGGTAGAATTACTGGAAAGAGTTCACTTTGCCTCTCTGCGTATAAATGGTATTACATCTCATCCCACACAGTCATCTCACCTGAGAAGGATGATAGAAGGAATTTCCGTATCTATCGTCCAAGATGCTTTTCCAATGTGCTCTACGACCTTTTCACGAAGGTCATCCTTTTATATATATCGTAGTTTTTAGATGAGGCATTGTGAGCTGATCAAGCAAGTTCCGAAAGCGATTCTACTCCGCAGATCATATTCATACAATGTCACGGGTCATTGAAGTCTGTCGGGAATACCTTATGTCTTTTCTTCTAACCTTTAGTAACTATGAGACAGCGTTTGAAGGTATCGAAATGAATGGAATCTTATGAGTGATCGTGGGACTTATGTACAGAGCCGTTCTATATACAAACATTAGCTGATTGGTGTCGATCTGTAACACAAAAAAACGGCTTTTCAGCGAACTCCCTCTTTTCCTAGAAGAAAACAGGATCGGCAAGGCAACACAATATCGCCACACATACCAACTGTCGTACTCCAACGAATGATGAAGTCGCCCGATTAGGACGAGAAGATTATATGTGTTGATTAAAGATTCATTTGAAACCTTCGTTTTGTGGTCTACATCGTCATCTTTTCAAAAAGTACTAGTATAGCAGATACGATGACATGTGAAGTGAACGAGGCTGAGAAAAAGATTGGAACACGCATATAGACCGATCCAGGAAGCATATATGAACAACGCACAGTCCGATGGTGAAGCAATTTAACTGCACGGTTCTATGATTACTACTGTCATCTGGTACGTGTACCTTGAACGTTCAACGAACATGGAGAGCAATATGAAGGAGGAATTAGACAGAACAAGGAAATCAGTATGGGCCGCATTCTGGTCTCAAAAAATGCCATAGATCAAATAGCGGATTATAAACTCCGTACTCACCTCCTCAATCCAACAATCCTCCCAGCGTTGTTTTGCGGCAGAGAAGTGGGCTGATACAACAACCCACCTCAGGATATCTTTGCACCGCCTACAGAGCGCTTGACCTGAATCTTTTGAAGTTCGATAGGCACTCACAACGCTTAGCCAGTTTGCGCAGTTCAAATCTTGGAAGACTATCCCATCTTCGAAATCCACAGCCATATGCATCGATAGCGAAACTCTGGTGCGATAATGATAAGGAGATCAGATGACAGGTGAGCGAAAAGAACAGTCAACTGACTCCGAAAGAATGTAAGCGTCTAAAGTAATTCCAAAAAAGAATGTTCTAAGCTGAAACGAGGTTGACAGACCAGGGCCATACACCGGTGTCTCGGAGGTTTCGGCCTCCTCGTCAGTGACCCCCGCCCCACATTAAACCCTGAATTGTAGCAAGGAGGGAGGCGTATGTGGTGATGGCATAGTGTACAATGACATTGGTCCATCACCACTGTTCATTCGATGATTTCGGCTGATAGACCAAAATTAATATTTAAGATCGACTGTTATTGAAAACTCGTGATAAACATTCAAAATAATTCCAAAAAAGAATGTTTTTAAGCCTAAACGAGGTTGATACGCCAGGGCCATACACCGGTGTTTCGGAGGTTTCGGCCTCCTCGTCAGTGACTCCCGCCCACATTAAACCCTGCATTGTAGCAAGGATGGAGGCGTATGTGGTGATGGCATAGTGTACAATGACACTGGTTCATCACCACTGTTCAGTCGATGGATTTCGGCCCGACAATGCAGGGTTTAATGTGGGGCGGGGGTCAGTGACGAGGAGGCCGAAACCTCCGAAACACCGGTGCATGGCCCTGGCGTATCAACCACGTAATTAGGCTTAAAACATTCTTTTTTTTGGAATTATTTTGAATGTTTTATCACGTGGTTTAAAAACAGTCAATCTTATGGATTAATGTAAGCGTCCTTTGGAACACCAACGAAACGATGGGCGGACGTGTTGATGGCTAACGTCAACCATCTGAATCCGCAGATGGCAACGAGTTTAGAATTAAGGGATGGACCTTGGGCACGCTACTATGCTCGAGGCAGGCAACCACCATGGCCGACAGTTGCGCGAGAGAGAAAACAAACGGAAAGTATGTGCAGCTCTCATTCGAGTAAAGACGGGATATCCAAGTAAGTAGTTGGTTACTTGATTAAAGCTTCGTCTTTGACAAAGTTTAAAAAGTTAGAAAATCGGATGCCATAAACCGCGATTTCGACGAATTCATGGATAAATCCAGAGCCGAACGTATGTACATCAAACGCCACGAATTAATAATCAGGTATGGGGCCAAGAAAGTGTTAAGAAGCCCTCGGTGTGAAGTTGACCTGGGAAACTCGTCGTTGCATATTCTTAAAAATGAGGGTAATGGATATCCTTCTCCCACTGATGACGACGCACTTAAGCGTTTGTCGAAAGCAAGCCGAGCCATGTATGAAAATCGGCAAAAAATTGTTGTTCTCTTTGATTATTTTATTGAACACGTTAGCATATGAAAATCACAAAGCAATCTTAAGATGAGGCAAACATCTTCCGCGAGAAGATCCACAGAGCATTGGCGGTATATGTCCAAGGAGATGGCAATTCAATTGACGGAAAACTCTGCTAATGTCATGATGACAAAAACATAGTAAAGTATGATTTGGTTCCCAAAAGAAAATTGACGAAGGTAGCGATTGTCAACTTAAAAATTACAAAAGCATTTTATTGTTGAAAAATCACATTGTGATCAAGACAATATTGGTCGACTTCTGACATGACGAGAGGCGGAAAGGAAAGGCAGAGAATATGATTCATTCCGAGACTTTCGTAAGAAAAATCATGAATTGATCGATTGGGTTCCCAAACTCTTGTGACAAACAATATTGAAGCCTTTTCAGCGACCTGATCGAGTTGCTCGATAAAAATCGGATCAGGACGTGGTGATGGTGTGAGATTTTTAGAAAGGCCAAAGCCATGTAAATTGGTGGTTTCAAACAACTGCTTTGTTAGGCGAGCTCTTGGAAGCTGTAAAATGACTCATGTGAGCTAGAATTGAGTAGAATGAGTTCAAAGTGATAAAAAGAAATTTTTGAAGAAGGAAATACCACAAAACTGATAACGGGATCAACTATCTTTGTATAAAAACTTTTAATAGTCCAACACATACAATTAGATTGTCCTCTAACTGCTACCTTGAGTAGATTCAAACATTAGTAGGAAAGAAAACAATAAATGCTCATGTCACAGCTGATCGACGTGAAAATGTGGCCATTCATCATGATTGATCATGGGAACACGATAAAGTGAAACGAAGAAGTGTAGCACTTGCATGAAATATGAGGAATAGTGATCAGAGTTATAAAGCGAGTTAGCTGAAGCATGCCGATTGAAAAAAAACCTCTTTGGAGTGACATCGTGTCAGAGAGATGCGTTGAGTCTGTGTCCCCACTTTCTGACTTCATTGTGAACATCGATTTCAGTGGGAGCGATTCTACTTCTTCTGTTTACTTCCGTAACCGAAAGAAAACGCACGAAGATTCCTCACTGAAAAGCCTCCAAAAAATAGATCATATTGAATGGATGGAATGGGTCAACTGCTATCCTCGGCAGCCCCGAATGAAATTCTTCATTCGAGCGAACTTCCATTTCAGTGAATTCCAATTATGCGATAGCGAACAATAACATCATGAGAATCGCCCACCAGTGGATCATAAACTTGAGTCAATTTCAGTCTCAGAAATATGAAGACGCTGAAACGTTCACTGATTAATATTTTTCAAGGTCAATCTCGCATCAGCTCAAAAATATAAAAAGATACACCAGGTTTGGCGCAAATAAAGAGTGGAAATAATCCGTACTATTGGCGATGAGCAAAACTAGGCGTCGTCACTAATCGGTCAAATTGAAACCTCAGTTCCAGTTTGATTTGTTTGTTTAGCATGGAACACGAAGTGCCTGTAGGAGCGTCGTTTTTCATTCCTAAACACTATGATTCAAGAGGACGAAACTCTCGGTGCTGGATAACCCGTGATGAGAACACCATTCATTTACTTCAAATTTTAGCCTCGTTTGAGGTGATTCAATTGCTTTGAAATGCGATGCGATAAGCCAGTGTTGCCATCCTCGCAGACAAGTGGGCTGAGAATTTACCAATCCTGAAGAGGTGGAATACTTGTTGAACCTTGACGCGGGATCAAATAATTGACCATGGATCACTGGTCCAGGTGTGCACCGTAGAGCACCTCTACCACTGCGCGACAAGCGCTCTGAGGACCATAGACGTTCGGGAATGCACTTTTTCTTCTGAATAGAAAGCGTCCTCAGTATTCTTCGTAACTTGAACATTCAAAGTAGTATCATGTTGTAAGTGAAACCAGTGCAACGGGACAATTATCGTAATATCGATGAATTTTTGTAGTACGGAATTTCTAAATAGATTTTTTTTAGAATCATGTAGTAGCATCATCGAAATGAAAACAAATGGCAATAATACTCTCAAAATAATGTTTTATAGCGAATTCTTGAGTTGAAATCATCCTATCCTGTGTAAGTTCACAAATGAGGTGAAACGTCGGTTGTTATTGCAGAGTAAAACAATATGGATGATTGTAATGTTGAGGAACACGCGTAACCTTGGACTTCGCAGGGCAACCGGACCCCCATTTGTCATTTTCCAAGTGCGGACACTAACCCATTGCACTGCCAATGCTCCTGTTCTGCTATCACTCTTTCTGCGACACAGGGTATAACTGATTTCATTGTCAATATTGCTCGTCAGAAAGAGCGCATGTAACGCAGTGGTCAGATGTGCACTGCGTTGCACGCAAGGTCAATGGATCGATCTCGCGCTTATGGCTCACCAAACCATCCATCAATAGGGGTCGGTAAATTGGTACCAGGCTGGTCTCAGACCTGTCTGGGAGGATAAGCAGCACTGACTCGGTTAAGCGGGAGGCCACGTGAGTCATTGTAGAGGCCAGATATGCATTCAATCACCTCAACGAATTTAGAAATTTGAGATGAATGCACGGCGCATCCCTCATGGACTGATCAACGCTGAGAGCTTTATCCTTTATCCTTTATATATATATATATTTCAAACACCAGTCTTTAAGTCAAAATTTTCGAGATTCCGCTATCGAATGGGTGCCAGCAATCCATGTATACTATTGATATTTGTTGATTTAAGCATGCGTGCATAAGACATAGTCGTGTACATGCACATAGATATGTGCATGTATATGCATGGGGCGATGTGGCCGAGTGGTTGTAATGATCTTCGCGGCGCGTGTGTAGCCGAGTATCACCTTCCAACTCTCTCCCGCAGTCAACAAGAACGCCTTATGGAACGTTACCTCCAGGCTATGCTCGAAATTGCAAGGAGGCTCGCTCAACCAGTATTCTACTTCATTCATGAAGAAGACGAAAAACAAATCGAATGCTAGAAGCATTGGGATCTGCACAGGAAAAAAAACGCTGTGATAAAAGGATAAACAAAGTGATATAAGTACACATGTATACATGCACATATATACATGTGCATATATATAAACATACACATATATATATGTATATATATATAACTGTCTACGCCCACACATGTATTAGATCTTATAAATTTTGGCCTTAAATCAACAAATATCAATAGTATACATGGATTGCTGGCACCCATTCGATAGCGGAATCTCGAAAATTTTGACTTAAAGACTGGTGTTTGAAACGATCTATATAGGGCGTTGTTGAAGAAAAAGAAAATGTTTTGCACTCGAAGTAGTTAGCCGCTTGAGCTTTAATAGCGGGTGTATTTTGCAGTGTGAGACAAAGAATTTTTGCACCTATGTAACGGTAGAGCAATGTCTTCACTATAATTATCACAGGAAAACCTACGAATTTTTTCCGAAAGGAAAAAAAATTTCTAATTAAGTGACGATATGCGTAAGAATTTTGACTACCGCCTCGACAAAGCGCGGCATTCGAGAGTCGCGCGGTTTAATTCACTTATTCGAAAAGTTTTTTTTTGCTGCTATTTTCACCCTTTCGGTTTGCGACTGTCGTGCTAATATCATTAACTATTTAGGACTCATAATGCAGAGGTCTGTGTTCGACTCATTGTTGTCGTACAACGGAGACAGCGCCACAGGATGAACGCCCTCCTCGAGACACATCGTCACCCATAGTGATCATCTTTGAAACTGTTGTTGAGGTTATGAAACCGCTGGCGCTGAGGGCTGAGTCGTCGACGAGGTACGGTATGTGCTGTGGCGGATCGGGGGGCGCCTACCACGCATGGAGCTTTCCAGTCAACCATGCACGACCCGCCACCAAGGAAAAGTACCCAGCCTCATATTAAATCACCCGCCCCCCCATGTATATAAACCCCTATGGCCCTTAAGTTAAATAACCCACTGAATGCTCCCCTCGGTGTAGCTGTTGCGATGCTCGTATGGTGAATATTTCGTGCTCCGTTTGCCTGGTGCGGCTCGCCGCGGCCAGCGTCGGCGACAGTCAAAAATTTCGAAATCGACGGCGCAGCGCTGAAGCCAGTGTCTTCACGTCTTTCTGCTGGTGCGGTTGTGGTCGACTTATGCTCTCCTTTGCTTGGTCATCAAGTCTGATCTTGCGTTTCCTCGAGTCGCCATTGAGTTACTGGTTATGCAATCCAGGTCGTTACCACTGAGTGGATCCCGTTCCGAAAGACTCGGCCTCGTCACAGCAGGTGACAGCTTGCTGCTCATCGACTCTTCTTCCTTCGATCCTCTCATTATGCGCAATTCGTTTGTTGGATATAAATTTTACAGTTCATATGGTGTCGTAACTAACTTGTTATTTTCATGTCATTGCTTGATTATTTCGGAAGTGAACCTAAATACGTTGACGATAACGGCGTTTGCGTGCCTGAAATGGACGAAGAAGTCATTTGGAAGAAGGAGATTGCGTCGAGGATTTATCGAAGAAGAGGTTGAGATAATTAATGAACACTTCACGCTTGATTTATGGATTGTTTTTGAATCAGGCAATGACTCCTAAAGTCGACTCTTTCATTGACCTCAACGTTCTTCGTGGTCCCAGTTTTTCTTTGTAAGGCAAACACGAGATTTTGATTACACAATTTTCCTTGACAGCCAGTGTTTCGACTGCTATATGCTTGTAAATCTACGATTTTTTTTCAGGTTATATTGCCTTTTCAGTGTGAGAAATATCCTGGAATATGTATAACATGCGCGATGTGATAATGGATTTGTATAAAATGTAGCTTGTCGTATCTCGTATGTTCTCCTGTCTATGATGCTAGAAAAGTTTACTAAGTTTCCACTGATTGGTATCAGGTCTTTCCATAAGCTCTGACTGTAGAGCAGTAAAAACGAAATTTATTAACCAATGCTAAATATACTTGCAGTGCTTTGCTACCGTTCAATTGCGCATTTTTTTCCAACATTTTGGTATAAAACTTGCCTATACTTGCTCTGAAATGGAGCTGTTTTGGGAGGAATTTTGTTTGCTACTTATGCACGAATGACACGTGAGGAAACGTGTTAGAGAAGCGGAGCGCGAGATCATTGGAGCTTGAAGAGATGATACGGTCACAGAAAGGACGGATAGAAAGTCATTCGTGATGTTTAGTGCTAAAGAGAACTGTGCGGAGGATCAGTTGCTCTCGGGCCGTCTAGAGGAAGCTTTATTATTTTGTGCGCTGCTTCACCAGCATTTTCCCTCACGCGCCATCCGTGCATGAGTAGGAAGCGAATTTAATCTCACGACAACTTCGCCATCTCAAGACATGCATAGGCAAGTTGTAAACCAAAATGTTTGCAATGAAATGCGCATTTGAACGGTACCAAAATCATGCATCTTTTCCTTCAGTCTATCAATTTGATGTTAAATGCCCTAGTTCAAAACTTATGGGACGTTCTAATAATCGAAAATGGCCAGTTCTAAAATTTTTCAATTATTATTCGGAATCTATCAGAGTGAAGGCGTTATCCATCACCCCGATTCGTTTTCCTTTGCTTTAGGCATTTGTTAGCGGTTGCGGCATGCACTTAGATATTCCGCATTGTTTTTGTTCAGGAATATAAAATGAAATCTTCAGCAATACACGATGATGATATGGCCGAGTCGCTGAGTCGCTCTTTCTCGTAGTGAGAGAGATTAGCCATAGAAGTGGAAGGGAATATGTCGTTGAAAATATGGATGTGAGGCAGATATTTCCTTCTTTCAGCCCCGTTTTGTGCAATGATATATTTCTCTCAACTTCTTTCTACTCAAAGGTGAGCGATATGATGCACTTAGCATAGAGTGGTGCGCAAAAACTTGACCTCAGGCGAGAGTTGAACCCACGTTTTAGCCCATGCTCGTTAGCTCGTGCTATTCCGACACCACTGAGACCATCGATTTGTTACCATTCTTTCTTCGTTGGAAATATAGATACAAGGCAGCTACCTCCCTTCTTTATTACCTTCCATTTCTTTTCTATTTCTTTCTCTCAAGGATACGATATATCGAAGAATGGTAGCAAAATGGTAGCCTCGGTGATTAAGGTAGCACGAGCTCCCAATATGACTGATACGCAGCTTTCAACTCCGCTTTATGGAGACTGCCCACGCGCCACTTATTTTGAAACTCTTTGATGGTCTTCATGAAGTAATATCAGTGCAAAAAGGCAGTAAAAATAGTGAATAAAAATGGATATTGGCAGATTTGTTTGGTACTGGCCAGTAATTGTGGGAAGTGTCCCTCGATGAAATCACGCCGGACCATAGTTTTGTAGTACAATTATTTCTTCGATGCATCCCAACAGTATACTTTGATCCTTTCATGAGGTCTCGTATGGCACTTGTAAAGTGGCAGACACGTGTTTTCGGCCCTTCTTCCTCATCAGTAGCAGGGTTCCTCTAGGTTCAGTCAGCTCCTTGAGAAGGGCTATGACTCCGTACACATATAGGAATTGACACCGAATTATTTACACTCTATGTACATCTGAAAAGGTCCTCGTGGCGTTCTTTAAGTGTGACTAATTGTCGATTGTCGTTTGCCTGGCGTACGACTATTACTCCAGTCTATCTACATGAGCATTTTCAACCATGTGCACAAGGCGTGTCCAGCCATAATAGATCTCATGAAGGCTTGAAATATGTTGTCAGGATGTACTAATTTCAAGCTAGGTCTCAGATAGTCGGATAAATGCAGTTTTCTGCGATACTAGAACGGTGCTCAAAATAGGTTTTGTTCCGGATCTTAGCTTCATGCCATTCTCTACATTCTAGCTGAGACGCCGACAACCGCGTATTTTGAGAAGATTTGGGTCTTCACGTCAACCGTCTATGGAACAACAAAGCGATTTTGTGGAGTCGTCACAATTAATGGCTCCGGAAACATCGTGAGTTTACTGCATTGAAAGAAAATTACGGGAATAAACGAAAAAGTAGGCGTAAGCCGAGGTAAAACTCCTCAAATCAAAGTGGGGGTTTGGATTCGTGTATCGGAAAATATCCCACTGACACCTTATCGCTTCTGGCAATTTATCGCTTTTCAGATTTCTCCACTGTAACGTGTAATCGATTGAAATGTTTGATCTCATCTGAAACAGGCATGTCCAACTTCTGATCCAGTTATCTTTCAGCGGTCCGCTACACACGATTCACTCCAAAGTATCCAGTTGCTGTAGAGAGGAGTCGTGCAACGCCTGTTCGAGGTTCTCTTTCGAAAGCAGACTGGAGAGAATATCGGTGCCTGTACGGTTTTTTCTCTGTCATAGTGATCATGTAGATTTTAATTCGCCGCGGACGATAGAATAACCATTATCGCAAGCGCCGCGCGAATTTCATTATCAAATAAGAATTCTTGATTGATCTCGGAAGAAGATGTAATTTTCATATTACTTTGATAAAACATAGTTTTCTCCACATGCTCACCTATTTTCTGTGTATCTTTAACTATTATACGCACAGGCACTCCGAAAAATTTAACGTCATTCTATTATCGATCTTCAACGCATTATGAAGTCTTTTTTCATAAACCAGATGTAAATTTGAAAGACTTGCGATTTTTGCTTTCGAATGAGTACCAGTATATTACTCACTTGGATATGTGGACGGTCCGCTGGTTGTTCAGACCCCAGCACATATTCCATTCGCCCTTTTGCTCCGCGACAGTCGTCCCTGACGGTGGTCCAATTTGAGCATGGCGGCTGCTGCGATGTTACACCGTGATCTTAAAAAATATCGGGAGCTGCGAGTACAGCTCCTTAATTTTTTTTAAACAAACACGTCCACTCAAGATGTAGGTGGTCATTCTCGAGTACGCATACATTATCGTTTGATCCACTCTACAGTTCTTCTCGTCCATCTATCGTCTGGTCTTCTCAATATATGACCGGCCCATCCGTGTTTCGCTATAGATGTATAGACCTGTGAGTGCGCAGATGTGATGGACCTTGCAGATCTGAGCTACACAAGCCGGCCAGATGTTGTGTGCGCCGAATAAATTTCAGAAGACCTGTTCAAGAGCTCTGTAAGCTGTTCGTAGCAATCTTGACGTGGTCAAAGTGTAAGCCCACGTCTCAACTGCATAGCAGAGCTCCCTGAAGACCGCTGAATTGAAAAGATGAGCGCGGAGTTTTGGGTCCGTCAGTTGGTCGGTGGCTTCTTTGTGAGGCTCGAATGCGGATCATGCTGCTCCTTTCCTATCTAGTTTCCTCCTTCATGCTGTTTTCCATGTTCACTGATCGTTCAGGGTGCACATATGAGGTGGTTTCTTCAATCCGAGATCCATTCGCTTCGTTGTTATTACCATGCACCATGGGTTCCTCATGAGCTGGATCTTCGTCCTATTGATACGTACTCTGATCTTCTCTCCGGCTTCGTTTGATTTCTTTAACATCGTCTCTGCTCATTGGGACTTTTTGAAAAGATGACGATGTCGTTCGCAAAACGGAGATGTGACAGGAATTTTCCATCAACTCGAATGCATTTTCGTTCGAATCGAGCTGCTTCATCACCCACTACAGCGCGGCGGTGAACAGCTTAGACGATATCGTAATGCCCTATCGTATTCCTTTACCAATGGGAAAGGTTAGAGGTCGTTGCAAAAGCTGTATATTTGTGGTACAGTTTCGATAGCTGTCTGACAAGGTTCTTATATAGGACGAATCCATTCCTTGATCGATGAGCGCTGATAGAGCTGCAATCGTTTCGATGCTATCAAGCAACGCTTTTTCATAGTGTCAGTAGCAGTATCGTATACTATAGCCGAATAAGTAGGTAAACCAAATGTGGAACATCCTTTCATTTTCAATTTGGAGCGGAATAAGTAGGCTTTTCTGAAAGCATGGCGGTGTTGAAATGACGGAGATTTAAGGTTCCGAATCATTACTAAAATTCCAAATAAAGAGCTCTGTCCAGCGATTAAAGTCTTTCAAAAAGTCGAGAGGCTAGAAGATCCCTCATCGTCCGCAAAGATCGACACGAAAAGTCACTTGGAGCGTTATACGTTTCGATCATACATCGGGTGCCAAGATGTTTGCGGCGTGTGAATTTTATGACTTGAACTTCGTATGATCTTGGAATTTTATTCGCTAACTTTTCCATTGACATAGAATCAAGCACAAGATTATAAGGAAAATTGTAAACGTTTATAAGGCGACTGAATAATAATCACTTTTATAATTCTACGAAATTCGCAGCAAGTCACTGCAGCCATAAAAGAGGTCATCGTCGGTTTTCCAGCCCTTTCGGGAAGTGGTACCACGACCTCTGCATCTCTGACTGGTAATTCTGGACCTCTGGGTCTGTGCACCATTTCTTGTCCATCTCTATACCCCCAGTGCAGTGTGTCATTTGTCAGACGCAGCAGCGTTAGTTCGTTAGACGCTGCACGCTGAGTGTTAGAGGCTCGTATGATGAATACTTCGTGCTCCGTTTGCCTGGTGCGGCGCGCCGCGGCCATCGGCGGCGGCAGTCGTGAATTCGAAATAGACGGCCGCACGCTGAGGCCAGTGTCTTCACGTCTTTCCGCTGCTGCGGTTGTGGTCAACTTATGCTCTTCTTTGCCTATCCTTCAGGACTGATCTTCCGTTTCCTCTCACACTCAGTTGAGTTACTCGTTATCCAATCCACGTCGTTACCACTGGGTGGATCCCGTTCCGAAAGTCTCGGCCTCGTCACAGCAGGCGGCAGCTTGCTGCTCATCGACTGTTCTTCGTTCGATCCTCTTATTATGCGCATCTCGTTTGTTAAATAGAAATGTTGCAGTTGATTGTTCATATGGTATCGCGGCTGGCTTATTATTTTCATGTCATTGCTTGATTATTTCAGAAGTGAACCTGAATCCGTTGCCGATAACGGATAACGGCGTTCGTGTGTCTGAAATGGACGAAGAAGTCATTTTGGAAGAAGGAGATTGCGTCGAGGAATTTATCGAAGAAGAGGTTGAGATTATTACTATTGAACGCTTAACATTTGATTTATGGATTGTTTTCGAATCAGACGATAACTCCTAAAGTCGACTCTTTCATTGAACTCAACGTTCTTCGAGGGTCCCAGTTTTCTTTATAAGCCAAGCACGAGATTTCGATTACACAATTTTCTTTGACAGCTAATGTTTCGACTGCTATATGACCTACCGATGTTTGAAGACAGTGCTGCTATACTCCCAGATAAGTTTGATACCAATTCACCGACCCCAACAAAAATCGAAAGCTCAGCGATTCTCAGGCGAATGATCGAACTTTCGACGTGTGCGTTGCAGGGCGCCGCTAACCCGTGCGCCACGTTTACTCTGTTAGATATCATCTTTACGAAAGTTGTACATTAATAATGATTATATTCGTTTCTGTTGTTGTTGTTGTGTTGTTGTTACTAATGTCATTGTCATTATTACTGTTTAGTATTGTTGGCTGCCATTTATTTCCGATATAAATTGTTAATAAGATTTTTTTTCTTCCTATTAGTTCTTGCTATCCATTTTAATTATTGCTGTCAGTGTTAGTATTGCCTAATTATTAACACTTTCATACCACGTTGATTGATACTAGTAGTTTATGCTAGTAGGCTATCATATAAGTAGCCCTGAGCAAGTATGACGTGGTGAATAGAGGTGCTCAGCGATACCATGAAAACATGATCGATTAATCGATAGTCGGATGGTTCGACTCCGCGCTCAAGGCTCACCAAGCTTCCATCTCTCCAGAGTCGGTGATTAAGTGCCAGATTTGTCTGCGAGGATAGCCGCACAGACTCGATACATCGGCAGGCCACTACGAGTCATTGGGAAGGCCGCATATGCACTCAGTCACCTTAGAGGAAACTAAAAATTGAAGGCGATTGTATGGCGCATCTTCTGAAATTGATCATTGCTAAGAGCTTCATCTTTTACTTTCATAAAGACAACCCTGCCTTGTCATTGAGTGATTGTTTGCAGGGTTACCATCGGGATCTGGACGGCCAAGGAGTTAGTCCACGTCTAGGACCACAGAGTTCCCCTCGAACAGTGGCATATGGTAGAATTTTTTCGTCGTCTTTGTTGGTTTACTACATCATCATTCCCTCCTTGTCAACAATTATACCCGTTTCCGTTCTAAGAAAAGCATTATGTGGCTGAGCTATTGTCACCAACTCTTCATCAAGTGCTTCTCGTTAGTGGCTATGATTTTTTTTTCAAGAAAATGCTAGCGTTGACTCTCCAGAATGGACTGTTGTTGCTGATATGGCAGAGCTGATGCAAGGTGACATGAATGAAGGCGAACAGTGCGTCGATCTGAGTCATACAGACGAGGTGATCGTGAATAAAATTGTTTGTTCTAGATTTCATAAGCATAATGTAGGGGGATATTGAAATTCTCGATTTAGGGTGGTGAAGTGGAAACTGAGACCGATGAAGGAGACCATAGAGAACACCGAAAGCCAAGTTTATGGCCTGATAG